>KZ119299.1:1738-32679 GCA_002153405.1 Mycosphaerella populi pn0402
GGGTATCCAACCATACCAGTCTGGAAGACCAATTCACCAGCAACACTCTTCTCCGCACCGAAGTTGTATCCCTGGTAGACGGTGCCATCCTCCAGCTCAAGGGCCATGAGGCGTTCGGTCCCACCCCGGACGGGGATGGTAGCCGGGGAAATCACAGTGTTCACAGCCGCCATGGTGTATAATATTTTTTTGCTCAATGGGTGAAGCAGACTTTCTGACCACTTAACAGCCCAATTGCGGACTTGACGCTATCGAGAAGTCCTCGTGAAGGGTGAATGGAGTTGAGAGGATGGGAATGGATGAGTAGAAAAATGAGAGGACAAGTCCTCTCGCGGACGAATGAAGGCGAGGGCAAGGCACTCTAGCACAGCATTCGCCAGTATAGTTTTTGGAGGAATTAGAAATTCGTCAGGACTCTGGGGTATTAAAGATTGGGGAGGAAGTAGATAGCAGCTGCAAGGAGCTGGGGAGATGGAGGAAGAAAAAAACGACCGGACTGTGGCAGAAAATTTTCAGTGTTGAGCAATGCCGACCCACTTTGGCCCGCGAGTTTGCAGCTGCTTTCGGTGGCTCTGCCCACTCCTACTTGTGGACAGGGTAAACAAGGCCCTGTGGAATTCGATGGCGACTCTTCGCTAGAATAACTACTTGGTATATACCCCTGCCAGACTCAGACGACTCAATCCCATCTATGAAAAGAGGATTCTGCCGTAGCTCGAGAAGTACCGATTTCGGCACCAGCTGCGCCCCTCACCGGTTTGCATGCAGGCGGTCAGCCCCGATAAGCAACGATAAGTGCGCCACCGTCGCCCTGTTCGATATTGGGGGGGATATTTGAGGATTTTCGAGGATTTTCGAGGATTTTTCATGAGAGCGATAGGCTACAGTCCGAAGCCGATCCTATAATTGGATGATGGTACACACATCCTCCAAGGTTTGTCCCGAGGCTGGTGGGTAGTGGGTACTACCATTATTTACTGCCCACCGCGCCTGGTTCATATAGATCGCTCTTAAAGCGCCACATTCAATGTTCACAAACAAATTGGGAATTGCAAACTGTATGGACATAAATTGGACTCATATTGCCTCTGTGTGGAAACCGGGTCAGGGAGCTCTGCTTATCTCGAACAAATGCCCGTTTGATCTCAGACCTGCAGGGTGCCTCTGGTCACCTGCGGCTGTACAATGACGTTGGAAATTGAGCTATCCACCATCGTGTTTTAGCGTCCCCCTCTTGATCGACCAAACTTCGGCACATGCCCTGCATCCTGTGAGCTTGGACCGTATTCACGGTTGCTCCAGGGTCTTCCCTCTTGATTCTTCCCCTCCCTTGTATTTGAGGAAGCGGGTGTTTTCATCTCTAGCCCGCCTCTCGTTATGCTCTGAAGCAGCTTCACCAACCCCGCCCCCTGCTTCGAGTCCTCGACCATGCGTATGTAAACCTCCTTCCACCCCCGTCACCATGCTGGCATCTCTGCTCCGCCCAAAAGGGAAGCGCAAGGAAGCCGACCGATCACCTTTCTCGTCGCCGTTTACTGGGAACCCTCCATGGTTCGGCGCAGCCACGCGACGCGGTCCCCGAAACCTCCACGAGGCTGGAGAGGTTACGGACGAAAATGACTTTTCGGGTCTTCAGGACATCGATGAAGATATAGATGAGAACTGGACGAGGGACGAAGATCATGAGGAGGAAGACCCCCTCGGGGAGTCTACCCCCCTCCTGCCAATATTCTCCTCTTCCCACCTGGGTATGACATTTACTCCGACTGGAATGGGCTCCACCGAGCGATTCTCACTAACCCCTAATTTTTCTATAGATGCCCTCCCCGTTTACGATATC
The DNA here is from genome assembly GCA_002153405.1 of Mycosphaerella populi pn0402. Classification (NCBI taxonomy): domain Eukaryota; kingdom Fungi; phylum Ascomycota; class Dothideomycetes; order Mycosphaerellales; family Mycosphaerellaceae; genus Mycosphaerella; species Mycosphaerella populi. The sequence goes on from KZ119299.1 coordinate 3,579, forward strand.
ATCCATGCCATTCGCTCTCTGATTGCCGACCGATGTGAAACAACCTTAACATGGGATCAACTACGTTCGCCGCAGGTCTCGCAGTTCCTGGTCAAGCCCATTCAACAGCAGATCATGTCGGATCACTTCTCCAGGGCAACTCTCTACGCTTTAATAGCCAATTGCTTGCAGTTTGATAAGGAAATTAGCACAAACCCGGGAAACAGTGGTGCCAGTCAGACACGAGCTATGGTCAGCGAATTGCTGGCCATCAAGCTGTTGCGAGAGTACACAACGCGGGAACTGATCGATGCATTGTCATACGAGTTCTACCCACTCCAAGGCCAAGATCCCTCCATCGCATGGAATACAGGACCCAATGGAAAGCGGCCTGTAGGGACGGCCCGAATTTCCTGTCTAGAGGTGGCCATCCGCGCCCAGGCAAAGCGCTTCTTAGCCCATCCACTTGTGGTACAGCAATTAGAGGCCATATGGGCTGGGACGATCGTTTTCCACTCCGCTGCCGATCATTTGCATCGCCGAATTCTATCATCCACCGGAGATATGAATTATGGAACATCCACGGATCCGAATGGGGTGCAAATGAATTTTCCGGCTAACCCGTCCCTTCGACGCTCCGTCACGCTATACAACCCAAGGGATGCTTCCTTATTCAAACTCTCCCGGTTACGAGTGCCGCGCTACAGACAGTTTCTCTCCACTCTCTCCTTCGCAGTGCTTCTGGGATTATTCTTGGCAGTCTTGCAAGAAAGGAGCCGACCAATTACTTCGCTTGAAATCGTGTTCTGGTTCTGGAGTGCAGGTTTCATGCTCGATGAGGTTGTTGGTTTCAATGAACAGGGATTTGGCCTCTATTTGATGAGCTTCTGGAATCTTTTTGATCTCGGTATCTTGCTGCTGCTCTTTTGCTACTGCTGCTTACGAGTCTATGGGGCATTTTTAACATTCCCTCGAAATCAGCAAGTCGCAAACCAAGCATACGATGTGCTGGCGGCCAACGCCGTTCTCCTTTTTCCACGTCTGTTCTCTGTCCTTGATCACTACCGCTATTTCTCCCAACTCCTCATTGCTTTCCGCATCATGGCCTCTGATTTAATTGCTGTGTTTGTTCTCATTGTGATTGCATGTAGTGGCTTCTTCGTGGCATTCTCATCCTTCGGAAGCGAGAACGATCCCAACGCGGTCGCATATGGTTTATTCCAGATGCTAATGGGCTTCACCCCTACTGCGTGGTCGATGTGGGACGAATACAACCTACTAGGAAGGACGATCCTAACTGTCTTCCTCTTCATTTGTCACTTCGTGGTTGTGACTATACTGATCACAGTCCTAACCAACTCTTTCATGCGCATCGTCCAGAACGCTAACCAAGAACATCAATTCGTGTTCGCCGTGAACACCATATCCATGGTCAAGTCCGATGCATTATTCTCATATGTGGCCCCGACCAACGTTATTGCCTGGCTTGTAACGCCTTTCCGATTCGTGATTCCGTTTCGCAAGTTCATTAGGCTCAATCGAACGATCATCAAGGTCACTCATGCGCCCATCTTATTTACCATATGTTTCTATGAGAAAGCTATTTTAAGTTCGCGTGTCATAGAGGCCATGGATCTTGTTGACCCGAGCCCCCAGAAAGATTCGCCCGTACCATGGGGACGGAGCCGGCTCCGTGCATTCAGCACTAGGGCTTCACGACTAGTACGAGAGCCATCTATTGCCACGTACCAAAAAGACCAGGCTTTAGAAGAAGTTTTCAGACGGCCAAATGGGGATGGAAACCTTGGAGACCGCCCAAGCAGCATACGGAAACGCCAGGTCAATAATGTCATCAAAGACTGGATGCAAGAGATAGGATCTGGCCCAGTTCACACACCAGAAGAACAAGACTCGGCTGTGGATGACCGTTCTGAATTACCAGTGCGACGACCTCAGTTCCATCTCAGAAGGAGACTTGCTCCTATCGGACGCAATTTCACGGAAACCACTCGCTCTGTTGCATCAAATCCAGAAGAAAGAACGACCCATATCGCTGCCCAGGCCTTCGTTCCTCGCCGAAGGCGTTCTGCTTCGCTAGCTCGGTCTCATCATACGGATATGGAGGGAGATGACGAACTTGATAGTGACGAGGGATCACACGATGAGCGATCTGAGAAAGCAACAATGACAGACGAGGAACATCCCTTTGGCAGCGCGGAAAAGACCACCGAGAAGACCACACCCAAATTTTACAGTTCTCGGCCATCCACTGCAAGGATACTTTCACGACGGGAGAGCCCTGTCCGCCGACCTAAGCACCTACGCACTGTTTCCGGGGCCACTATGCTCTACAACCCGACTGGCTCTCCAAATGAAGACTCTGGGGGACGTATCAAACTACCACGCTCGCTCCAAGATTCCTCAGATGGTCATAGCGAAGATGACGACGGAAATGACACCGAAAATGAAAATGATCGACCGCCCGCTTTTTCGACCTCCGCTGACCAGGGTACAATGAAGCGCTATTCGGCTGCGGCAAATGCTCGCATTGCATCTTTGGGCAATCCAATGTCTGTTCCAGAACTTGAGCGGCTGTATGTTCCTGATCGTATTTTGTCTCGTCCTCAACGATCTCTCCTTTTTGACCTTGGTTCGGATCTTGGAGACAACAGGGCCGTTGCTGGTGGCTTCACGGGAATGGTCCCTTCAAGCTTCAATACCCAGATTGGATTTGCACAACCGCGTCGCGACGCACCTGATCAGGTTCAAGACATGCTCAGTAAGCTTGTCCTCGCAAGAATGAATAACATTGAAGAGGGCTTCCGGGAGGTGATCAAAGAAGTCAAAGATCTACGACGCAACGGATCCAGCCGAAGCCACAGCCGGTCAGATGAGGTTCGTGCAACTCCCAAAGATAAAAAGAAGCGTGTGGAGAGAAGAGAACTTAAGCGGGGAAGGCCAGATTCTGATGAGAGTCGTACGGGTCAGCCAAAAGAATAGAGCAAGAGGGACGGGATATTTCGTACAGAGTAGATGCTCGCGTGTCTAATTTTTTCTTCTCTCCTTCTAGTGATTTGTTACATTTGCAAGTTTTTTATACATTGGGGTGGCTTCTTTGGATGCATTGGCGTTTTTGATAGCGGATCTCTTCGTGCTTGCAGATACCACTTTGAAATTGAAGCGCAGTTGTCGCTTCGAGTATTTTGACAGTATCAACTAGTAAATGACTTACTTTACAGCCAAAATGTTAATATGTCACGCTAGAATATTCTAACTTCACCAGAGTAATTTCTGGGCTGTCATTAAGAAAATAGGAAGAATGTTCACTCCATCTTCACGGAGAGTTCCTGTCACCGTATAACGCTCGAGGCCCATAGAATGTTGGCGTTGATCCACTACCCACTCTTTTTAGTCTCCTTGACCTCCCGTTTAATGCTTTCCAGGTGTTATATCGGTATAGGCGTTTAGACACGAGAAAGAATGTATTTAATGTAAGGAGGGTTAAACAGGGACTCGCCTCGAATTAGGAGCGCATTTTTGTGGCATTTTGTGGCAGGTTGTATGACCACATAGATCGTTTCTTGCGCCTGGAGTTTCTGCAGAGAAAAAGAGGTCGAACCGTGGAATGATGTGGACCCTGAGCAGCAATATATTCATCTATCTTATCCAGAGTTTATTTTGACTCCTGAAGCAACAAGTCCAAAGAGCCCATTTAGCACAAAATTCCTCAGCCTCAAAGAGTGTCCCCGAAAATGCCACGATTGATCTCATCGCAACGTGTCCCCGCAGATCTCCAGGATCTCAAACCGCTCTTGCAATGTAATTGGTGCACAACCCGAAGGCAGCACTCCTGCAGAGCCTCATGACTCCGCCCCCTCCTCTGGATGCTGTGGCTTATCTCTTGTTTTCTTTTCTTTTCCTCTTCCCCTTCTCCAACCCTTGCCGACCTGTCCATCTCCAACCTTGAATATGGAAAGTGCACAGGCGCGGAAGAGGAGATCCGTCCCCTTCCTCTTACTTCTGAACGACGGAGATACTCTCGTCTACATCGATCCAGCTCCAGAAGACCGAAATAAGTTCACCGCGACTCCAACCATTATCCATCGTGTGAATAGTTCAACTCTTCAAAACACTAAATCCGAATACTTCGCCAACGCCTTTACGCCTCGTAATCAAGAACGCGTGCGACGACGACGAGGCTTCGCCAACAGACTACCAGACGGTGTCAAGTATGTCATCGACTTGACACCCCCCGTCCTGGAAGATGAAGCGATTATTCATATGACTGAGGTCAGCTGTCCCAAGGCGATCCGTCTGTGGGCCTCGCAAAAGAAGAGATGGGATCTACCCCGATCATGTGTTGGGGGCGATGATGAGTACGAGCAAAATGGTTCTGTTTCTTCCGAGCCAGTCTTTCCATTGGTAGTTGACGATCGTGAGGAGATAGGTATAGAACAAGATGAGGGGATCGAACAGGAGGATATTGATGAGTTTGAAGGAAGCCAGTTCCATGATTTTTCGGAGGTCCCTGCTACTCTCCCATTGGAATACTCTGCCAAACGCCATCTTCAAGGAATTGATCAAGTCCTACATGCGCTTCATGGACTACATGTTGTGCTTGACACGCCATGCAAGCTTTGGACTTTCTTTGCTGTAGCAAAACTCTTTGACGTGGCTACAGTTCCAATTGTCAGTGGATGGATTTTTTCCTGGTTTTACGAGGAGATGAACGTTTATTTCCTCCAAGTCCATCCTGACATCGCCTATCGCGTGGCCTGTGGGATCAAATCCACAAGCCTCTGTCAAGACGCATTTAAATTTCTGGTCAGTGACGAGGCACTCATTCACATTGTTTGGTCTGCCCACCTTACGCCACGCAAGGAGTGGAGCTTTATGTTCGCGCACTCTCTCATCGAAGATAGCCTGGATGACACGGAAGTCCAACGCATAGAATATGCAAGCAAGTCCTTTGCTGATCGTATCATAAATGAATTCCTGTTCCTCGTTGGGTCGGAGATGTCTTGGCTCTTAGAGATTTCACAATTCGCTATCCTTGCTCAGTATAAAAAGGATCACCCAGAACACGACCTACTTTTGATGGAGTTTATGAACCTATTGAAGATATGGGTTCGATCTGGAATCTACAGAATCTTGAGCGACGCTAAAGATCCCCTGCGGTGTTCCTACGATAATCCGTCCACTGAACCTGCTGGTATCCCAGGCAATTTTTTCCCTAGGCCCAGTCTTATTCAACGCCTCTTGAGTCGAGCATTTTGGGTCGACTTATTGACTGCACAGGTAAACTTGGCCACATCCTGGCCGGTCCTTGACTTGTCAAGGACGTCTGTCAAAGATCTTGGCGAGGGGCTGTCTGCTTTTGAGGGCCAATCGGACGCTAGAATTGCCTATATCCCCGAGGGTAATATGTACAGACTCGTGGCCGAGTTCAACCAAGTCATCAAACTTCAGCATACCGCACGACAGGAAGCCCACACCAAGGAAGGCACTAGGTCGGGACAAGTGCAACCGGCAGAGGACACAACTGATGAGGCGACCCTTAGGATGAATTGTCTCACTAGAGATCTTCAGAAATTAGCTATTTCTCCCGACCCGGCAGCATTAAACCTGCACGAGCGATTTGGCGATGAGGAAGACGAGTCTTTCGACATTTTGAGTGATCTTACAAGCCACGGCGGAATAGACCTCGAAAGCAGATTCCCGAAGCAATTCCACATGAGGAATTTCGTAGTCGGCGTGAGTGTATATATTGGAAATCACGCGCGGAGGGTTCTTTACGAAGACAACAATGCTTTGTTCCGTCACTCCCCAACCACTTCTTTGACCAGCCTAAGGGAAGAAGAATTTCGATACCTGCCCCTCTGGGCAGGTGGCAACGACGATGGAAGTGGCGGTGTATTCACTGATCACATACTGCCCATCGTCGAGGCTGAAGGCTTCTCTGCACCGGGCCCTGGAGTTCTTACTGGCGCTGAAACTCCCAAGGACTCTTTTCCCGAAGACTCTATCGACAACATCTCTCGGAGCGAAGCTATGAGTACCGTTCAAAGGGCCTCGCACATTGCCACGTTCTCACACGCCTCAGAAGTGGAGTCTCTTGGTTCATTTAAAAGCGATTTTGGAGGTCTTCAGTTGTCAGAAGGTGCGTTGATGGATCACGACATGCTCAACGATGAAAATCATCTTGAGAGTATAACAGATGAGAACAGATCCCATAGTGACGGTGTTAGCACTATCATGCCGGGGTCGTCTCAGCTTTCTGGGCTTTCTGATGACGAAATGGAAGTTGACCTGATGAAGGAGAATGAGGCTACCGAAAGCGATGGCTACGAGTTGGTCAGCGACTATGGGGACTGATTGGAAAATACAGGAGAGCCTTAGCTTGAGATACAGGTGGATACCTGATTTCTTTCATGATTTACGAATAACCACTCATCAGAAAATTAGCATGGAATATGCCTCTTCTACATAAAAGTTCAATGCTGTTTAGATAAAGCAACAACTTTGGAACAAGAAGCAGGCCTGCTGGCATAGTATCTACATCCGGCTGGTAACTTAACAACATCCTGAATTATCATCTTTCGGGCCGTCTCAAGATACTTCCAATAATATGTGTAAAGTGCACCGAGTCTCGCTTTATGCAAGCCCCACAACCACAAGTAGCGAACAATGTAGTTATCCTCAGCTGGGCACATTGATAGGAATAAAGTATACAGACTCACGCCACTTGTGGATATTAGGAGGTTTTCACGATTTGATCCTGGGCAAGTAGTCTAAATGTGCGCCACTTGCTCGGACCTGTGACCAATGAAACTGAGCCTGGATTACGAGGGCTCCATACCGAGAAGCAGGTGAACCTTTAGCTTCATTCATGGAATCACGACGATGAAGATCGAAACCCAGAACCATAGTGTCGCAAGATGAATCATACAGAGCAATAGAGGTGGAGTAAATCGGTGGAACATGTCAATATTCTTCTCCCCAAATGGGAAGTAACCGAGGCCACGAAATAGAAATATTTGCTTTTACGCGGCGACACGAAACTGACAGTCTCTGAAAGGCCAATATCTTACAGTGTAGAGATCAGAGTAAGCTCATACAGTGGGGCTAAAACAAACTGGGATTCTGCAAGTAAGCGACGTCTTCAATACTCTTTAATGCCTCTTTTTTCGTTTATTGATACCGCAAAATCGAATGCAGATGTATTCCGTACATGGATAAGAGCTCACAGGTGATCGACCCGTGACTAAGCAGACCGGACACCTTCGAATCAACCAACGGTAGTGCTTGGTTTCATGTCCCCCTTTCAAGTTTTTGAAGGTGCCAGTTCTTTACCTGGTGTATCTCGTGGTATAAAAGAAACCATTCGCCGTCACTGCTAGCCACCGGCCCCTTCGCCATGGCTTCCTCCTCGAAGCCCCCAAGTTTCCTTCTATAGTGAGTTTCCATCGTTGGACAGCGTCGTAGACATCATCTGGCGACTATGCTCACTATTTCCTCGCCTAGTTCTTGCATTGCACACCGTTCAACTATTCTCGCTGATCAGACATCCCCGGGTGCCTCCTCGACCGCGGCTTCCTCTCTGGCATCCATCATTCTCCCCAAAATTACCCACGACAAGCCGCAAAAGCTCACATACACCCATGAACGGCTTTTCGTGCACTACATCGCCGATTCACCGACCGGTGGCTCGACCTCTGACCAAAATGAACGTACCGAGCCAACTTCCTATGCGCCCCTGAGCTTCATCGTCGTTGCGTCGGCCGAGCAAGGCCGGCGCATCCCTTTCGCGTATTTATTGGAGATCAAACGGAAGTTCTTGACAACCTTTGATCCATCGACCACAGACTATTCCGCTCTCCCACCCTACGGATGTGCTTCATTCAACCCTGAGATTCGCAGCCTCCTGCAAACGTACAACACATCACCACCCGCGGATTCGCTCGCGTCAGCGCGGCGCGAAATCGACAGCGTTCGCGACATCATGACTGAGAACATTGAGCGGGTGCTAGAAAGAGGAGAGCGAATCGATCTATTGGTTGACAAGACAGACCGGCTCGGAGGCAGTGCGCATGATTTCCGTATTCGAAGCCGGGGTCTTCGGCGGCGCATGTGGTGGAAGAATATTAAACTTATGGTTCTGCTAGGTGTTGTTGTCGTTTTCTTGGTTTACCTCTTCGTTGGCTTTGGATGTGGACTCCCAACGTGGTCGAGGTGTGTGGGGAGCAAGAGCTCAAATTAATCGATGGCTCATTCGCACCGACTAGGCGCGGTCAAACCTTCCTACGTGGCAGCTAGATATTGACGCTATTAGCTTTGTCACCTTGCCATTGCCCCTCCCCTTTGTTCGTGTCTCTAACTCTTTTTATGCCCGAAACGAAGTTAACTATCTTTGACTTGTTTTCTAACTGCAGATTTCTTGAGCCTGATTTCCGTGTACATTAAGTTCGGTTGTATTACTCTACAAGTAATAGCAAAGTTATTTCTCATAATCTATGAACTCACAGGCGAGTCTTTAAAGCTTCTCGCAGCCTTTCTCCCAACTCCATCAGGATCTTGTCCAAAGTTGATGATACACGGACGTCCCACAATTCAAATGTAATACAAGCCCCACAAGCCCCCAGATTATACTGAGCTCTGGCCCGCTTTACGTACAAGGTGACGCAGACCTATGCCGTGGGTGTCGAGGGAAGGGCGTCAAGCCAAGCTGAAGTGGGGTTGCCGGATGTACCTGCCGACACGCGAGACCACGACTACTGCTTAGAATCTGCCAATTGGGACTTTCGTTACCTTTCAATCGATTCTATCAGCCTCCTTTCACGATCTTGAATCATGCCCCAGAAATTAACTGTTGCGGTGGCCCAAGCCCGCACTCGCTCAGATCTAGCATCGACGATCTCCGCATTGAAACAGATTACGACCGATGCTGCATCCAAAGGCGTGCAGTTGATTCTCTTTCCCGAGGCTTACCTCGGTGGATATCCGCGAACTTGTGACTTTGGCGCGGCAGTCGGTGCGCGTGCTCCCCATGGCCGAGACCAATTCCTGCATTACTTCCAGTCTGCAGTTGATCTGGGTGATACCCCTGCTGGAGCTGGAGATGACTGGGTAGATCGCAAGCTACCTACTGCTGCGGGGAAAAACCACCGTGGTGATGGAACTAGAGAGCTTCTGGAGCAAATTGCGCAAGAAACTGGAGTCTTCATCGCTACAGGTCTTATTGAGAAATCAGGCGGCACTTTGTACTGCTCTGTGCTCTTTGTAGATCCGACCCGGGGTGCCCTGGGAAAGAGGAGAAAGGTGATGCCCGTGAGTCGCTACGACCCGTTAAGCACAATGATGGGAGAATGAGCTAACGCGAACCGGATATCTATAAAGACTGCTTCTGAGCGGCTTGTTTGGGGTCAAGGCTCGGCATCAACGCTCAAGGCAGTCACAACCGAAATCAGTGGTGTCAAGTTGACAATTGGCGGCGCTATCTGCTGGGAGAACTTCATGCCTCTCCTCCGTCAGAGTTTATACTCCCAAAATGTCAATCTTTATCTTGCCCCAACGGCAGATGCTCGTGACACGTGGCTCCCACTTATGCGAACTGTTGGAAGCGAAGGACGTACATTCGTCCTGTCAGCAAATCAGTGTGTACGCTACAACGAATTACCTGCCTGGATCACCGACAAGAATGCACCCCAGGAGGCATCGGCAGATGGTGAGCCGTTCTTATATTCTACCCATGGATGTTGTCTACTAACGTTTGTACAGGCAGCCATTACGTATCTCGAGGAGGTTCGTGTATTGTTGGACCTCTTGGCGAAGTTCTTGGTGGTCCAATCTGGGAAACCTGCGCAGACGATATGGCAGAAGGTTCTACCGACAATGAAGGTATAGTTATTTCCGAGATAGATCTGGAAGACTGCGAACGTGGAAGATTGGATATGGATGTGGCGGGCAGCTACTCTAGGAGTGATTCTTTCAAGCTCTCGGTGGAAGGACTGGACTTGAACCCCCCACCATTCTGAGGGGTTGAATGCCATGCCTTGGATAAATCTGGATGCTCGGTGTGCAGGTTTCAAGTTCCAACTCGCCAGACACGTCAGCCTTGTCTATGTTAACGGCCCTACTGGATTTTTAAATACCAAAGGCCGAAGTATGGATGGTTGAGACCAGGGAATTTATGATCAGGGAATTTATGGTCCTAGGAATGAGCTCTATGTTTAAAGTGTGTGAATATCATTAGTGTAGCACAGGATAGATACCTCTCAATTTCATCGAGGTTGCCAGATTAATGAGTCTCGTGTGAATGGCCTAGTTGGCTTGAAAACGGCTACAAACTACACGGTTGTACCCCCCGTACGTACAGAATTAAGCGGTATGTACCTCACTATCAAACCCACACCTTCCTAGCCAATGGCAAAGGGTCGGTCTGCAAGTGAGACAGAACAAAACCAGTCAATGACTAGTAGATGATAGTTCTGTCATTCGCTTTTCGCTATTCGTTTACCTCTCCAACCATAGAAGCCGCCGTAACGGGATTGACGAGGAGATAATATAGCGGTCCTATGATAGGCGTGCCAAAGAAAATTCAAACATGATGGGTATCTATCTAAAGACATTGGCCGGAAATATCAGAGACTTCAAGACTGGAAGGCAGAGTGGAGAAACAACAACGTTCATTTTGATGTATGGCTAGATTGTCATTATTGCGAAAGGCTGTTGTGCCTATGGAGAAGATGGTGAAGCTAAAAACTCCGAAGCAGCAAATTTCTATTTAACGGATATGACACGTGACTATCTGACCCCATGTTGGAGAACGCAACGCGCATCATTCCTTTCTTTGGGTCGTGCTTGGCGCCTCGAAGGCCTCGAACCACGAGTCTCGACACGCACCTCTTTCTTCCGATGAGGGGCTCGTGTCGCTGTTTGGGCCCAGACTTTTCGCTTGCTCCGTTTATCCTGCGCGGACCATAGCTGGATCATCATAATGGCGCATGGTCACCAATCAGAGATTCAACGCTTGGAAGACGAGCAGCTGTTAAGCTTCCTGTTTCCTGGAACATATGGAAACAATCTTGGTAATTCGAGCCAAGGAAGTCAAGGTCAAGTGACGCATGCCCAGCATGATGCAGACAAACAGCGAATTGCCATGTCACGACCTGAGCATAACCCCAGCGTACAAAGCGGTTATCATTCGCATACTCACCCAGCCACTTTACAACTCCAACAACAGCGCCAGTTTGGCCAGGTACCACCATTCCAAACCCCATTTATATCCCAGAGTGCGAGATATTCAGACTCCAGTCCAGTGCCACGCCCACCGAACTCGTGGCGTCCCGTCAACTTTCCAGACCCCTCCTTCGCAATGGCGACATCCGCAAACCCTGCGCAAACACGAAGCTGGAACACTACTTATTCCCATGAACGCCCGGCTATGGCATCACAGCAAACACAGTTTCCGATCGATCCCAAGGAATTACAACGGGCGACTAAAACTTTGCAGTCTGGTGGTTTGAATGAACGGTCAATGGATCGTACTCGAGCTCTCCACTCTAGATTATATCCTCAGCCTTCTCAAACCACCCCCTTTGGCACGATCGACCCTCACGTTCTTGCACGATTTCCCACCATTGCCACTGGTTCGGACCCGAGCCCCTCAGTCAGCAATGGTACTGGAACTGCGATGCCCTCCTGGGTGCCTTACTCTGCGGAAGACTCGCATCGAGCTAAACATGTTCGCCCACGCTCATTCCCTCAGAAATTTGTTTCAAAACAAACACACTCCCAGCCTCCTGCTACATCTACTACTACCAATCTCCCGCAATCCACGGCGAGCGCATTACAAAAGTACCAGGGCAAAAGGCCACGAGAGGGTAATGACGTCCAGAGCGAAGATAACTTCCCAGCGGGCAAAAGACACCAAGCAGGAGACAATCCTCTATGTGCAGAGGTCGCACCGAATGGGCAAGCCTTTCGTGAGCATCGTTACCACCTCAACCCAGCAGCCCAAAAGCACTATACACGCATTGTAGTTGAAGAAATCAGTCTCGCTGAAGCAGAGCACGTGGCGGAATACGACCCAACCAACATTGCTCGGGATGTTCTTCTAGCTGCTGACAAACATCCAAGTGAAATTGGCTTGAATCATCATCTAATGCCTTTGCGCAAGCATTTCGCGGGGACCCGAGCGAACCTGGACAAGATTCCCTGGCATTTGATCGACTCGTTCTGGCTTGGCCAGACGCGTCAACGCGCCGCGCCTCACCGCCCGCCAATCGAGCAACCTGATTCGCAGTCTCCTGCTCCTGCTGTTTCTGCTGTTTCTTCTGCTCCTCGACCTTTACCTCCTCCAGACTCTGCACATTCGCCCTCCCCTCAAGCTACCATTCCTCAAGCCATACCTGCTCCTCAACCCACCTCTGTCCCTCAACCCACCTCTGTCCCTCACCCCATCTCTATCCCTCACCCTGCTGTCGATTCCCTACCGCAATCTAATCTTCCTCCAAACACCCCGCCACCTGTTATCATTTCTATTGAATCTCATTCGCCTGAAAATTCCCCTGTCCAACCTTCAGAGCCACACAAATCACGAGAGCAAATCGCATTAGAGTCAAAGCGGCAGAAAACGCCAAATTCAAAAACGCCCGTGTCACCTCAAACACAAACCTCGCGGATTCCCACCCCACAAGTTGTCATTGAAACACCCCGCAAAATGACCCAGAGGCGCGGAGCTGGTCGGCCTAGGAAAACCGACAAGTCCGAACAGGAGTCTTATGAACAGGCCCCTACCGAATACCAGGTCTTCCGCTGTGGTATGATCGATTGCGAGGCGGAGCTACACAACTTGGCTTTCCTCCAGACCCATTGTCTTAAAGTCCACATTCCTCATAACTTGACCTGTCAATGGAAAGGGTGTACAGACCAAACTCTACGACCGGCTGCGGACATGTGGGATCACACGAGACAAAAGCATATCAAAGACATAGCCTGGGAGCTCGGAGATGGCCCCGCCGTGCCTTCACCTGGTGAGCTCAGAAGCAAGCATAGTTCGTCGCGAGAATCATGATTTATCGACCTTCCTCCCTGTAACATATTAGCTTCTTTCTCTTCTTTCATCTTTCTTCTTTCTTCTTTATGTGGCGTTTCTAACAGGGTGGTTACCAGGAGAGAAAACTCCAGAGCCGATTGAATTTCCTGGCTTAAAGTCTTATCGCAATGCGCAGGTTGGAACTATGATTCTGCCAGCTGATTCTTTCATGGTGAACACTTACAATCGAACACATGGGGTTCTCACTTCTATGGAGAAGGCGGAGGCTTTTCGAGACGGAGGGAAAAACTGGAAGCAAACTATTGGGCCTGACACTGATTACAGCGATCGCCGTCTTGCCATTCCGATCCGTCTTCGTTCGGCCAGTGTGGAAGACATTGCAATGATGATGGACGATATGGAGTGATTTTCTTTAAAGCATTTAGGACCCGGCGTTTTCGTTATGTTAAGATACCCATCTCGACTGAATTTTGTCTGTTCTTTTGATACCTCGTTCACGAGGCCTCTACTCATCGCAGTCTGCTTTCGTGAAAGTGGGACTTCGTACCTACTGTACTACAACCTCTTCCAGGAATTCGAGTGAAACTTATTCAAGATATTTGTTCACTGCACAAAATGCGTTTTGTTTTCTCGCATCATCGAGCTAGAGGTCAAGGCCAAGTCTGAGGCCGAGGCGGTTGACCATGCATATTGGCCATAGGTTATTATTGTACATGCACTTCCCCCCCCCCCTTTGGCGCGCACCCAACGCATAAATTGGACCAAGTCCATCGCGGTATCAATGCCTTAATGCTCCATTTGCCGTGGTTTCGTAGTATGCCTTATTTTGAAGAGACGGCCGAATCGGCGGAGTTCTTGGTTGATTTGACTGAGCCAACAGGCTGAGCTTCCTTCTCGTCATCGACGGCATTGACATCTAGAAAGTGGTAGAGGACAATCAACATCATAGCACATGACCCAAGGAAGATGGCCAGGCGGTAAAGGTCGCCGTCTGAGATCATAATGTGCGCGGTGCTAGTAGCAGTGGGTGAGATTCGGCGTGGTAGAGACAGTGGAATAGAGAGGGCGGCAATTCGATGGTTTTAGAGACCGAGATTGTGATGCGGCGACGGTAATTCGAGCACGCCAGGTGCAATGAAGTACTTAGGAGACGGGTTCGTGGAAGAGCACTGTTGTCTGTAAAGACCCGACGTGGCATGAAGCTCGATCCGGGGCCGCGACCACTATCGCTGCGGTAATACGCATACTGTCATGTGACTTTGACACTGCGAGCGATGGGAATATTACGTATTTATGGTATGTTGTACGCAATCCATTCTCTAGTTACTTCTACGTATGGAGTAGTGTCCATACCTCTTTCTCACCCCGGGGCAGAGGTTTCCACGATAATTTATATCAGAGCAAATGCGTCCCTACTACATTATATCGCTGTAATGGAACTAGCTCTTATGCCTTATACGCAGACTTCAAAGCTGTTTTTTTTAGCGCTTCCCTTTCGTAATAAGGTCTATCAAATGTATTCCAATTTGGTATTGCTGCAACTTCACAAGCAACACTTGGCTGGCACACTGCAAGAGTGGGAGAGAATAGCCCAATGGAATCAACGCATTTAACCTTCGTATCAGCCACGTATTATAAGCCGGTTAAAGTTCTCGTGACAAAAGTACCCCTGAACTCTATTGCTGTGGAAACCGAGTTCTTGCATGTATTATGTTTTGGACTTCTCACATGCACTCGTCTCCGTCTGCATGGATCGCAGATCTTAAAAAATTTCCGAGTCCGATCTTCGTACTAAGTCTTGCCTGCCCTAACTAAAGCCTGAGCATACGGCACTGATCATCTCCCGATCTGAGCGTAAGACGTTTAGCTGCGACATCCGTCTATCAATGGCGTGCTTTCATCATATTGAGGGAGCATCCTAATTACTCCGTGTCGCTCTATCTGCACAATTCTTCATAATGCAACTGAATAAACTGTGAATTATAGGAAGCTCAGGTGAGCCGAGACCAGCAGTACTCCGTAAAGGGCGTACAATTTCATCCTTGACGGGCTGCAGCTGCACAGTATTCCCAGGAGGGGAGAGCAGTTTACCATTGGTGATAGGACGAGGAGGGTGATCACGCACCTGGTGCAATCAAAAGATCCATGGATGAGAAAAAGTAGCCCGCATATCATGGTTTCCATCACAGTCCTAGATAAATACTGCTCGACTTTTTGCCTCTGTAGCCCCAGAGGTTGGGAAGTGGAGCAAGCTACAATGCTGGTGATATTAGTGCAGGCTCGCATTTGCGTGACTTCTTGTGTATTTGGCTTATTGCAGAAGTTTAAAGATATCTTCCAAGATGGCATGAACCCTTGATATCAACTTCTTTCCGAAATAGAATGACAAACAAGACACTTCTGCAGACCTCAGGATTAGCTCTCAAGCAATGAATCCAGAACTTTGCCAGCAGAGGTTTCAAAGTACAAGGAGAGAGCCGACACAAGAAGCACCTTTGCAAGGCCCCAGGAGCATATCCGTGTGGATAGAAGCATGTACCCGAGTGGCCCCAATAGATCCTACGTCCCCAGAGCTCCAGACCCAATTGAATGGATCTTGGGCACAATTCTTTATTGTGCAACTCTCCTGACCCGACGGAATTTGTGCTGGTAATTTTGATCACATTGCCCGTAATTGAGTTACCCAGAGAAATCATTAGTCAGAGGGGCCCGGGGTGACACCTCCACTCTTTACTCCAGACTTCTCCCCTCCACCACCAACTCGTATTGGGATCGGTAGCGGCATCGATATCGGTATGGCCGAGTCGCAGGTCCCGCAAGGCCCGCAGGGCCCTGTCATGCTTCCAGTCACTGCAAAGCCTGCCCCCTCGCTGTTGGCCTGTCTTGCATGCCGCCACAAACATCTCAAATGCGACGGCAAGAATCCTGTCTGTGGCCGCTGCAGCATGACTGGTGCCGATTGTCAATATACTAAGTCTCGTCGGGGCTATCAAGGCCACTCCAAGAAACGTCGTGCAGAACCATCTCCCGATGATGTTCCAGTCGACCCTATCAACATTGTCAATGTTCCGGGTGATTGGGGTTTCCAGACCGGCTTCCAATATGCTTCCACAATGGGCATCTCTTCTTCTTCTTCAGGAAGCCCTGGCGGAAATGATGTTTCCACCATGGTTCAAGGGATTCAGCGACCTACAACCGATCCACTGACCCCGGATTCTTCAACTTCAACCGGCGGCGATGGTTATCTACTAGACATCTACTATACCTATTTCCATTCAGCTCATCCCATTCTTCCCCCTCTCAGATTTTTATCCCGGTCACAGCTCCCGGCATTTCTAGAGCAGGTAATGAAGTTTATAGCTTCCCACTTTACTCCAGCTGCATCCAGTGAAATCTACCGCCCTACGGTGATTATAGGAGTTCGCGATCAACCATCATCGGTTGAAAAAGCTCAGGCTCTCCTTTTGCTTTCCATCGTCCTGCATTCTCGTAATGAGCGCAGTGAGGCGGGCGAGTGCCTAGCTGCAGCTGTTGATACGGCATTCGAACTTGGCATGCATCAGGCTTCGTTTGCAGATATAGCAAGCAATGGCGACCCAATTCGTGCAGAATGCCTGCGACGCACTTGGTGGGAAATATTCGTGATCGAGGGTATGCTCACGGCCCTCGGCGTTCAAAAGGTTTACAGAACAAACCAGATACCGCTAGATGTGGCCCTTCCATGCGAAGAGCGTATCTATCAAGAAGGAAACACGCCACCTCCGCCTCCGACTATTGCTCAGTTCGACGGGCGTGTCTTCGCCGATGAAGAGCGCGATTTCTCTTCTTACTCTTACCGCATCGAGGCAGTGCGTGTTCTTGGTCGAGTTGTTACAGCACAGGACATGGTGGAAGGACAACAGGACCAAGTAGAAGCCATTGATGCACGGATTGCCAGCTGGTTTCACCATCTTCCCGAGTCCAAGTTGGAACTCATGCGGCCTGATGGGTCAATTGATGAGATAATGTTCCAGGCGACAATGATTATAAACGGTGCCTCAATCTACCTCAACTTCCCGCGATCGGATCTTCTTTCTTCTCCCGCAGTCGCCTCAGAGGTCATTTGTGGCAATCATGGTCCTATCAGCGTGCCTGCGTTTTCTCATCACGCCCATGCCATGAAGGCGATCAAGGCTGCCAGCGAACTCTCTTCTTTGGCAGCTATTCGCCTACCCGTGGAAAGACACACTCCGTTCTTCATTTGCGCGCTGACGCTCAGCTCGATCGTTCAGCTCGCCGCCTGCTCTGTCAAGGCCGGTCGCATGCCAGATCCAAGTCGTGACCGCATCGGGCTGACCATTGGTGTTTTCAAGTCTCTTGGTCGGACATGGGCCATTTCGCAGTCTATCATGCGTCAAATAAAAGCTGTTTCGCGCGATGTTCTCGAACTAGGCGTGAGACAGACGATGGATCAGCTAGATTTGACATCAATACTAGATTCTGGCCTATTTTGGTCTGGAGATGATCCTGCTTGAAGGGGGAGCAAGACTTGGTTGAAGAAAAAGCGACATGTCAGATATGACGAAACAACTCAGCGCCAACTCCCCCAATGCTAATACTTCATTCCGCATGCATGGTCGAAAATAAGGTTTTCCCCCAAGGCGATGAATGTCCAGCTCTACGCTCTTCCTATCGGGCACGGGGCACCTGATCGCAATGTCTCATATTACTCCCACGAATCAGTCATTCATTACACATCCAGAAATGGTCATCAGGTCGATAAATCTTTTGCGCCGTGGACATTAGGCCACATATTCCCGGGAATAGCTCGCGTCTTGGGGTAGAAGCGAGGAGTTGCTATTTCCCAGCGCTGCTCCGGCTACAGGTGGTATAGATATTCCTGTCAAGTTAAAATTAGCCGTCCAAAGAAGAAAAGTCATTTAAACCCATCTGCAAATGTTTCAATGTAGGATCTAATGGATCTTTTTTTTGGTGACAATCCCAAAGTCACTATGATTCATCGTGATGAGTCTCACGGTTAGAGGCGCTCGTAAATGCACCGCCCAGCGCTTCATCTACTTTCCAAGACCAGATTTAAAGCAATAAGATGTTGCTGCACTATGTAAATTATTTCTACCAGTGATTTTAACTTAATACGGTCTATTCCTTCGAAATATACAGACATGGATCAGTACGATAACAAAGACGTTGTATCGCAGTTCGGCATCATGGATCCAGAACTCGAAAAAGTACGTACTCGCACCCTGCTCGATGAGAGTATGTTGTATACATATCGCACTCTACTGACAGAGTAAAAGCTGCTTGAAGCTAATCCAATTCCTCCGATTGACATTAATTTGCCTGCTGAGAAGTTCCGTCAAATGACAATCGCACTCGAGGATGCCCAATACGATGCCTACCCCAATCACGACACTCATGAAACCACCGTGGGAATCCCAATGCGAGATGGTCATCTAAATCAGCTCCGGATAATTACCCCCGGAACTGATTCGCCATCGGGGCTGCCTCTCATGGTGTTTATCCACGGGGGTGCGTTTTTCGCCGGGACCAATAAACAAACTGTTCCATGGGCCCGAGCGATTTCAAGCCTATACAAAGTCATAGTTGTTCTCCCCGCCTATCGCTTAGCCCCTGAATATAAGTTTCCCATTTCTTCAAGCGACACTTGGGATACTGTGCAGTGGATCTCGAAGAACGCTTCTTCCCTGAGTGCAGATTTATCTGCTGGCTTCGTGCTTGCTGGCCTATCGGCAGGAGGGAACTTGGCGACCGTGGCCGCACAGAAGGCACTAGAGGCCAACCTCTCACCAGGTTTGACAGGTGTGCTGGCTTCAGTTCCATATTGTTTGAGTGAAGAAATCGTCCCGCAGGAATACAAAGACCTTTGGTTCTCTCGTGACCAAAATGCCAATGCACCCATCTTGGGCAGTTCAGAGATGAATATGATGACGAGACAATGGGAACCTAACCCTCTCTCGACAGATTTCTCGCCATTCAACTCAAAGGTCCGATTTGTTGGCCTGCCGAAAACATACGTCCAAGTATGCGGGCTGGACTCTCTTCGGGACGATGGTCTAATCTACGCGCGAGCATTGCGTAAGGCTGGCGTTGATGTGAAGTTGGACGTTTATCCAGGGATGATGCATGGCCATTTCAATGTTTTACCAGAACATACTCTCTCAGTTAAGGCCAATATTGACCTGATATGTGCCGCTGGTTGGCTGCTTGGGCGAGAAGTGGATCGGGAAGTAGTAGAACATTTGTGGGGGAAGACTGCTTGAACTACACAAATTAGCAGCCTTGGAAGTAATAGGGAAATGAAACATGGCTTCTGTCAAACTCTATTTGGTCATGAAACTCTGAAATCCATCAAATTCGAAGCAGGATTCATCCTGCGGCCCGATAATCGTCGATCTTCGGCGAAAAAAAACCGAAGCCTCGCGGGCCGATAGAACCGAACCTGGGGAAACGGGCCGGGAAATACTGGATATGTTAGATCTACACTATCTATTGCGTACAATATCGATACTCCCCGGTTATAAGATATCTCATAGCTTCAAAAAGGGGTGCGTCGACATTGCCAATTGCATTCCATGGTGAACAAAGTAATTAATATCCATGAAAGTAGGTATGAATAGGTCAAGTAGTCCGGCCTCATTGAGAGCGCGAGGAATGAGTACTGCATGTGAGTACCACTATTGACCTGATACAATACAATATAAAGACTTGCAGAACAACAATCTTCCAAGCTTCCAAGGCTGGGCAGAGCTCTTTTCAAGTTTTATATACCTAGGTATACCTGGGTATCTCAGTCGAGACGCTGCAACGTTGTCCAAATTAGGCAAGAGCAGACCCTGGGCAGAGAGCGCCTTCCCTGTGCGCCGTCAACACGGAGACTTTCCGCTCAAAACTCAACCTCACTCAGGCCCATTGATGTCTACGACGGCATTCTCTCAGTCCACTCCAATTCAAGACTCCCTAAGTCTTCCTCATGACTTCGAAGCCTCACATCATCATGAGCAGCTCAACAGACCCGCCGGTCAAGAAGCCAAACCATCCGGAAATCACCCTCACAGTCGTGTCCGGGTACCCCACGCCAGCTAGTGGTAGTGAGACTGCCACCCCACTGCCTGTACCAACGCCAGAGATCGATATAGTGACCTGGAATGGGCACGATGACCCTGAAAATCCACAGAACTGGCCACGGCACACAAAGCTCCTCATGTCCATAGGCCCGCTGGGCGTGTGCTTCAGCATTGCATATGCTTCATCTATCTTCGGCTCCTCCGCAAACGTCACTGCAGCAGAGTATGGCGTCTCCGTCGAAGTTATGAGTCTCGGCGTCGCTCTCTTCGTGGCTGGCTTCGCTGTTGGTCCGTTGGTTTTTGCCCCACTGGCAGAGGTCATTGGAAGTGCACCCGTTCTCTTTATAGCCTTAATTGGCTGTGGAATATTCCAGATCCCACTTGGACTTGCGCATAATGTAGCCACTATCCTGGTATCGCGGCTTCTGGCAGGAACCTTTGGGGCCGGTGGACTGATTGTCACATCCGGGATCTTGGCTGACGTCTTCGGGCCCATCACGCGAGGGATTGGAGTTGGGTTTTCAGCAACAATTATGAATCTGGGCTCTGTGATAGGGCCAATTTCAGGTGCATATATGGTTGCAACAATTGGGTGGCGATGGACAGCATGGGTATCTTTGATGCTCTTTGCAGTGGTTGGGGCCTACTGCATCTTCTTCCTGCGCGAATCTTCACATAATCGTATCTTGATGAAGAGAGCCGCTAGGCTCAGGGCTGAAACTGGAAATAACAAGCTAAGAACGCGTGCAGAGATGGCCTCCACAAACCCCCGCGTTCTTCTGAAGAAGTACTTCACGAAACCAGTTCGAATGTTCTGCCAAGAGCCTATCCTGATCGTGATGACCTTGTACCTGATTCTTGTTTACGGCACTCTGTACCTCTCCTTCCAACTATTTCCTCGAGCTTTCGAGAGCAGAGGATGGAGCACGCCCACATCTATGCTGCCATTCATTTCTGTCGGACTGGGGATCTTAACCGCGCTGAGCATATTCGCTATTTTTACCATGACATGGTATAAAAAGCGGTGGGTGGCTACTCAACAAGAAGCTGGCCTTCTCAGAGGCCCTGGGGAAGAAAAGGGAACCATAATCGGTGAGCCAGCTCGTGTCGTACCGGAGTATCGATTGCCTCCCATGATTCTGGGAGGACTTCTACTACCTCCATCTTTTCTGTGGTTTGGTTGGGCAGGCCATGTGCACTGGGTAGCACAGCTCATTGCTTGCTTTTTCATTGGGCTATCATTGCAAATCATATTCATCGCGGGCCTTGCTTATATCGTCGATACGTACCTACTAAACACCGTGTCAGCCATCGCCATTCATATCATGGTACGGTCGCTGGTCTCCGCTACATTCCCTTTGTTCGAAGGGCCAATGTACGATTCTTTGCACGTGAACTACTCCATGACCGTGTTAGCTGGTTTAGCAGCCATCATAATGGTTTCCCCAATACTATTTATGATCTATGGGTCGCGAATTCGAAGCTGGAGCCGATTTTCAAGTTGAAGTCGCATAGATGAAAATAATGAACACGGATGAGAGGCGATAGTTTATGAATGCTTATGACCACGAATATAGATTTAGAATAAACGACTGGAATTTAGCCTAAATGGGTAAGTTTATTACAAGAAGTGATGGAATATGAAAATAAATGTTTCATACAAAGTCGAAATCGTGTTCTATGTTGATCCCAATTGTATAAGGCCGGGGTATCTCCAAATGCGTGGACAGAAGTGTGTAGAAAAAAGCTCGCCACGCAAGATCCGTTCCAACAAAAAATTTGACAGTAAGGAAAAAAAAAGCGCCAAGGAAAGAATGAAGTCCGATATCAATCGAAATTAAGATCACAATAAGAAAAGAACTCCTTGCCCAATGCTCGTTTCATGTCGGCATCGTCCCAATATCTAGAAAATAAGAAAAGGAAAAAAAAAAAGGAAATTGGACAGGGTATCCCATATTCGCTCTATGGAAAGTTCTTTGAAATGTACCATTCTTAGCTTGATGCCCCGCCGAGTCCTCGCATTTTATTGAGAGCAACAGTGCGTCGGGAAACGACATCCTCGCGGCGCACCATATTGCGCAGAGCCTCGCTTGCTTGAATAAGCCCATCGATACTAATGGCATGGTTGGTCATCTGATGGTTGATGTAAGTGTATAATTCAGCAGGCGTCGAACATGTTGTGAGAAGTTGTGGCTCGTTCAGCTTCAAAAGCGCAAGAGCAACCTGGAACAAAAAGGTGCTCCCACCGCCACTGCCAGACGAGGAGTCTTCAGAAGCCGAAGGAACCTTGTCACTGCCATCTTTCGAGTTAGCAGAGCCAGTACCATTAGGCGCACTTGTCACGTTAAGGCAGAGCACTACATCCCACACTCGATAGAGAGCCTCCGCAGAGAGGCAGTCAGTGAAAACCGACAGAAACCACTGGAAGGTTAGTGCTTCCAGCTCGATATGTAGATCCTCTAGATGGGCGGATAGATTTGGCAAAAGCTCCTTGATATACTGTCTCAACACATCCTGGTCTGCACGAGATGCAAGAAGACCATGGTCGTAGTAATGCTGAGGGAGTATGATCTCAATCATGGATGCCAAAATCCAAAAGGCGTCTTCAGCGGTGGGCATAATGAGGAGAAGCGAAGCAGCTATCAAGTTCATTCCCTGGCAATATCCCACCTCTGAGTTGCGGCGGGAATATGCCAGTAAGACCTCCTTCAGCTTGGCAACACCAGGCCCCTTGCGAAAGAAAACATTATCAGTCAGGGTTCGACGAATATCCATATCAATTTGTGCAACAACAGAAGGATCAGGATCGTCGCCTCCCACGCCACGGACAAGGTCGTCATAGTATCCGGGAATACGCATTCCAGAAGCACCGCTGCATTCGGACCAAACTTTCGCACGAAGGGCAACAGGAACACCACCCAGAACAAGAGTTCGGAACTCGCGCCACTTGGCACGCCCGACTTTGCCCTTGTTACCAAGGCCAGCGATTCCGACCACTTCGCCATCGGTTAGAGAAGCCTCTGGGGTGTCAACAGCCGTGAGAGTAGGTCGATCTGATGAAGCGGCTGCGGCTGCAGCCTCCCCGTCCTTCCGTCGCTCAGCTCGGACTTTGCGGAGAAATTCGTTCCATCGTACAGTCCGGTCCCGCTGGAGATTATCATGGAGGTCTGTAAGCTGGTCTAACAATAATTTCACGGGTTCGGTCTCGGCAGTGTTTGACTTTGTCGCTGTATTTTGAATCCGCGCTTCCAGCGAAGACCCAGCAAACTCGGGGTGGTCGGCAGTGACTGCTGACGTTGATGCAGCAGACGGCTGTGAACTGGAGTTGAAAGAGAGTGACCCATCCTTGTCCACTGAGACCGACCCACTGTGAGGCCGACTCTCGGTAGCAGTAGTCAAAGAAACGATCGGAGCAGCTGAAGGGGTATGAGAAAGCAACTCCGTTGGACGGGACGGGATCCTAAGATAGTCTTGCCAGCGACGGAATCCAACTGAGCCACCCTCCGGATCACCTGGTGAACCAGGTGGGGATACAGGGCTCTTGGTAGAATCTGCAGTTTGCTCGTCATTATCATCCTCCACATCAGACTCGCTGCGGTGATTTCCTAAAGTCTCTGCAATGTTCAGCGGGGGCTTAGTTGGCTTCGCGGGTGTTGCTTCACGTTGTCGTTTCTTTCGACGTTGATCATAAATGAAACCAAATCGGTCGGTAAGGAACTCCTGGGAAAGAGACTTGTTGTAGATAGGGGCAAGAGTTGGCGGTCGCGACTCTAAGGGGAGAATAGCATCCATTTCGACAGGGCCAAGGTTTGTCGAGCTCCGTTCTGCGATTTCAGACGCTGCGCCCTGTGATACACTTCCTGCGGCGTTCCTTCGGGTGGCCAGAGGATTCATCTTGCCTGCAGGATTCATTCCACTCGGGCCTCTGACAGATGGAACCTTACTATTGCTATCGATTCTCTTCAGTGAAGCCACAGCAGTCAACGGACTACTCTTTGAAGCAGCCACCGACGTGTTTTTAGCTTGATCCGAAATCGCTTTACTGCGACTGGTCTCGGAGTCACTGCTATCTTTTGACGTTCCGCCACCGGCGATTAGCTTCAAGGTCCATGAACCGATAGATCGTGATGACTTGCGGGAGTGAACACTAGAATCATCCCCATTGGTTGAATTGCTTGCGAGGCGCTGCTTTGCTCCATTGGCCGAAAGTTGCCCAGGGGGTTGAAAGAGCTGTTCGTCGAGAGCTTTGCGACGGGATGAATTACTTGCAACTCTGGGGCGTCCAGCCTCCTCCTCATCAATTTCTCTCACATCACTGATAATACTACTCGCACGACTCGTCTTTCGACTAGCACTTGCCGATCCACCAAAAAAATATCCATGCCAGCCGCGAAGAGAGGCTTGTGGCTTGCGGTCAGCAGTGGTATCAGCTTGATCGGATCCATTCTCAGCCCGCAAAGCACGGATGGTAGCGTTGAGGTCTGACGGGAGCTCTGGTTGATCATCGTCGACCTGGGAGCCGACGACGTCTGTCATTGCTTGGGACATGAGGCCATTCAGCCCGGCGGAATTCTGGGAAGACTGGTTTCCAGAATGAGTACTCTCCCCATCTGAGGTACAATCATCGACCGGTTTTTCCAGCTGGTAAAGCCTTCGCTCGATATCCTGGTTAGAGACTGACACTTCGCGAAGCATACGCTTGAGTTCACGCTCGCGAGCATCCGCACGCTGTCGTAAAGCAGAGATCTCGGCATCTCGCTGAGCCAGATCTCGCGCAAACTGACGAACTATCTTAACGGGCCCAGTGCTTGCAATGAGGCGTTCAATGTGCGTGTCATCGGCTAGATGTAGAGCTCCAGGGACATCGTGGGGTAGTACCGAGTCGTCGAAGAGGGCCGCCCGGCCCGAATTATGCGACGTTCCCGTTGTAAGCCTTGCCAATGTCACTTTTCGTCCGCGCCCGGTCTCTGGCTCATTCGTGCTATCTCCATCATCTCCCGCCAGTGCATTCGTCAGCCCTCGAGTCAAGGTGGGGGAGCGGTTGGGCGGGGAAAGCGACGGGAAGGATGTGAGGTCTGTGGTCGTGTTTGAGGCAGAATGGCGTTTCTGTGCTTTTGTGCGCACAGTTCTAGTTCTTTGGCTCTTGCTCGAGGTAGATGAAGCTTGAGAGGAGGAGCGCCGCTGTGGGTGAAGGTCGGGATCCGCCATAACTTGATGGTTGAGGGATGGCGGTAAGATCGGTATGGATGATTGCGGACTTCATGAATGCTTTGTGGAAGATTCGTGGAACGGTATGATCTGTAACGTGTCCGGCTGTCAGAAGCACCTGAACCAAGATCCTGCAAATGTCCCTGCAACACTTTATGTGCCGTGCCAGTCACCCTTGACGATCCTGGGCGATCCAGGTGGAGCAATGGGGATGCAGGGAGTTTAGCCACGGCACTCTAGTTTCTGCGCAGGCAATATGGCTGTTGCAGCTGCAGGCCGTGTGAATCTGTGCGAAGAAGCTGTGGTCGTGAAACTCCGACTTCTAGTGTCCCCTTGAAACCAAGGAAAGCATTATCGGCGCCCAATGATGCACATGACGTGTGTGTCACGTGGGATAAGATTGTCAGGTCACGTGGTATCGCGTGACCCGGCCTTAGGAGCCTCGGCTTCTCCGCATAACCGAGTGGGGAAAGAGTGAGTTGCAACAGGGGCCGCGTGCTATATATTGGGGCTGAATACTACGATCCAAGAGTTCGAAAGATTTTTTCTTTAGTCCTTGGCTTGTCCGACGCACAAATACGCCTACCATGTCTGACGCAGCACGCAAGCGGCTCCAAGCCCTCAGCAAACAGTTGGTGGAGGGCATTCCAGACGAAGGCACATTTGAAGGGATTCCCAAGATCCGTCATATCGCGGGTGATTCAGTTGGGCCGTGAGTGTTTCAGGCGCTCGTTTGAGCATAAATTCCTGTTTATACATTCCAATGATTCGGGAATGCAACTTGAACCGGGACCTCGCTAACATTGATCCAAAAGGCGGACAAAGGACAAAGTAGTCATTGTGACTGGTTAGTAGCGTCTTCTAAAAAAACAAAAAGCAAAAACAAAAAAAAAGCTTCCAAATTGTATCGCCTTTCTAACTAGATCTGTCCAATAGGAGCAAACTCCCCCGCTGGGATCGGACGTGCTAGCGCTCATCAATTCGCCCAGAACGGTGCCAAAGCAGTCTATGTCTGTGATTTCAGCGACTCACACTTAGCCACCCACAAGCGGGAGATGGAGTCTCTCTACCCGGGGGTGGATATACACACGAGGCAATTCGACGCAGGTGACGAAAAGGCAGTGGTGGCTGTGATAGATGAGGCAATCGCGAAGTATGGGCGCCTGGATATCTTCTTTGCCAACGCCGGTGTCGTGGGCCAACCCAAAATTTTCACGGAGATTGGGGGCGAAGATTTTATGAAAACGATGAAAACCAATGCCCTCGGGTGAGATTGATCAATGCGATGTCCCTTTCTGGATATCATACGTATGCCATTAGAATTACTGAACTAATATGTTCTGCAGTGTTTTCCTGGCCGCAAAGCATGCCGCGCCAGCTATGAAAGTCACATCGGCCTCGAAGCCCTACCCGGGTGGATCAATTATTGGTACGGCCTCCGTGGCTGGACTTCGATCCAATGCGGGTTCAACGGATTACTCTGCTTCCAAAGCAGCAGTAGTATCTATTGCCCAGACTGTCTCATATCAGCTTGCTGGTAGCGGTATCCGCATCAATGCGATCTGCCCGGGCCTTATTGAGACAGGCATGACACAGCCAACCTTTGACAAGGCCCGGGAACGTGGCACCGAACGCAAGATTGGGCAGCTGAATCCTCTACAACGTGGTGCCGTTGCTGATGAAGTCGCTCGGGTGGCACTGTTCTTGGGTAGCGATGAGAGCAGCTACGTCAATGGCCAGGCTTGGGCTGTATGTGGTGGACTAAGCTCGGGGCACCCATTCGTCCCTGGAAAGCTGGCTTAAAAGTCTGACTGGTTCCTGCAAGTGCTGCTGTGATCTGCACTGTTCCTCCAATCAGTTTCGTCGTAAATATAAGTCATCTAAAGGTCGAGGCCGTGCGGGTCAATCAATCTGACACTTCTACATGGGGGTTTTCAGCTACACACATCCCTCCCCCCTTCCAAGGTTTCATTTGTATTCGAGCGTACCTTCCCATATACTTCCCTGTGTATAAACTGTTCATATCAGGCTACAGCTTAAGGGAATCATCTAAAATATACAAATCAAGAAGATGGAAATAACGATGCCATAGAATCCATTTTTAAATACAAGTAGGGATGGGCCAAGTGGTAAGAGAGTCAATCAAAATTGACTGTGGACAAAAGGAAATAAAGGAATGCGTAGCACAGTGGAGACAAAACGGAAACACACACTGCAAGGAGAGATGCGCCATGCAGGCGTGCGGATCAAGATGAGCTGCAAAGTGGCGCGTCACCCTCGCGGGATCAATCTCCACGCAAGAGTTGCGGAACAAGAGGACGAGTTTCACGCACTCGGGGGGGGAAGAAAGCCCCCCTGAGAGTTCCAATAGCAAAATACATACGGAGTAGCAAATATCCCAACTTGAAAGTGATAAACTGAAAAGAAAAGTAGTCCAATTTTCACATGGGAGATCAGTGATCTGACAACAATAAACAAGAAGATGGGATATAAAGTAGTATCAAAATAATCGACACGTGAAAGGAAGCAAAATCGGAGAAAAAAAATATATATAGACTACGCCGAGGACAGCCAAAACGTTAGGTGCGTGTGGGGTCACACAGCACAAGTCGGAAGAAATATAAAGCAGCACCACGCCATGTTGAAGAGAACGCAATTGAAGAAAGCGAGAAATGGAAGATCGTCTTGGTCAAACGTTGCATCGTCCTAAGCCTGATAAGACAGTCTATGAGACCACGCGGGAGGTCTGGGGCCGCATGAGATCCCCACTGGCCTGCTTGGACAGATTTCCGGTCTCAGTTTGCTGAGACTCGACCTCGTGGGCATGCTCATCATCGTCTTCGACAATGCGAGTAGGGATCTCGCTAGTGTTGTACTGCTGGCTTGATCGCTCCGGGTAGGTCGAGGAGCTCATGTTAGACATGGAGGTGCTAGAGCGGTTGTGGATCAGATCTGGTGTTGGGGGGATGCTGGAGCTGGCACGGTTGTCTGGGTGCAGAGAGTTGTTGTCGAGGTCGCTCACTTCGCTGGCAGCGCGGGTTGTGCGGCCATCAACGGTGCTCTCGTAGTCAGGCACGAGACGAGGCTCGCTCTCGCTCTGGTCTTTGGACTCGGCTTCTTCGTCTTCGGCGTCTTGAGCGAGGTGAAGACCCTCAACGGCAGCGGCACACTGGTCGCTGATGCTGCGGATGATGTCGGCGATGGCGTCCGTCTTTTCACGGAGGTAACGGTCAGCGACGTCGTTGACACTCAAACGGGCAATCTTGCGATCCTTGGTGGGGTTCAGTTGGTGGTTCTCTAGCGCAGGGCTCATAGTATTTACCGATGCTTTCTGACTCTCATTGTCCTTGCTTGTCTTAGTCTTCCCTGCAACTTCGGCCTTCTTCTCGGTAGGTTCCACAACACCATCTTCGTAGCCCTGCTCAACAATCTCATTAATCTCGGATGAGTTGCCAATGGAACGCACGATGTGCTCCATATGGTGGCTCTTTCCATTGATCAAGCTGCGCAGGTGCAGGACGACACGCTGGGCATCATCACGCTCGCGAGCGAGAGTGGAGTTAGTGTGCTCAAGAGCGCCGAGCTCCTTGTGGTTGCGTTTGCGCTCACGCTCGAGCTCCTCAGCAATCTCCTGCTGAAGAACCAGAGCCTCGAGAGCATCGTCGCGCTGCTTCTCGGTGCCGGAAAGACGAAGAGTGAGACGAGCAACATCGTCCTTCTGCTGATCAATAAGACCCGTGAGGCGGCGGTTCTCGCGCTTGTGGTTCTCAAT
>KZ119300.1:5356-17106 GCA_002153405.1 Mycosphaerella populi pn0402
ACCATGGCATTGTTCATGTTCTCCTTGCGAATCTTCTCTTCAGCCTCACGCTGCTGATCAGACATCAGCTCGGCATGGCTCATCGTCACGAATTTTTGAGGGGAGATGTCGCCATTTAGCACGCGCACACGGAGTCCAGGGTTGGACTTGTTCTTCAAGTTCTTCTGGAAAAGACTGCGGATCTTGTTGCGGTAATCCGGTTTCGACTCAGGACCCAGGGCAGAGTAGGCTGCTTGTTCCACCTGAACAGCCATTGCAAGCACGGCCTTGGGAGCCTCGCTCGAATTATAACACAGTCCGTCGTACATCAGCCCCGTGCAGCTGTCGCGCACTTTGCTGCCTGTGACTGCCGTATCCACTCCATCTGCCTTCCAGTTGCGCTTATCTGGCGCAACAGATAGCTTTACGGGCGCCTTATCGGACGCCGGAGTTGCGGTGGGCGTCGATGCACCATTCTGTGATGGGCGAGGTGAGCTTGAGCCGCGGCTCGCTGATCCTCCGCTCTTCTGCTTGTTGACTTCGCTCCGCCATTTCGAAACAAGCTCGCTAGCTTGCTTCGCTACCTCTGTGTTTTTGTGCTGCTTTAACTTGTTGACGATAATGCCGATTCGTGTCTGGCGCAGAAGTTCCTCTGTCGCCCGTACGCCCTTTCGCAGGTCTCCCAGCATGTCCAGTAATGTGGATGGCGATTCCGTCTGGACCGAAGCCTTTACCAGGGCCTTGCCCTTGGCTTCGATTTCTTTGCTATCCATGATGATGGCGGCACGTAGCGAGGGGATTTCGAAGTCGAAAGCGAGATAGGAATGAGGTGTTCGTGGTGGAAAGGCCCGTCACAGCCTATGCTAAGAATTTTGTCAGATATCCACGGAATAGTAGGATCTTTTGCGTTCCTCAAAAACAATGATTCCAGGCGCTATGTTTCTAGGTTTGTACTTTGTACACCTAAGAAAGCAGCTTCAAAGGGACATTCTGGCTGAGGAAGATTCGCGAAGAAGAATCCTCAATTCCAGTACAATGGTGCGCTCCGCCAAAAGACGCCGTACCAGCACAATGTCTTTGTCTGCGTCGCATGCAACAAGAAGTTGACCGCTGATTCACAAAATCCACGGGGTTTTGACATGCTGAATGCGCTCTGAATGCTTTGCTTGCGCAGGCGATGGGACTGTGTTTGGGGCTCGGGCAGGATATGACGAGGGGCGGGATGCGCGGACACTTACACTGAGGGCACGATCAGGGCAGAGTGAGCGCTGATGCGATATAGTGGAATAATTAGAAACAAGAATCGGTGAAGATTCTGAAAAGAGGAGGTCGAGTTGTGCTCCAAGACGTGTGTCAAAGAGGAGGAATTAAGCGTGGGAAGCTCCGAGGTTCGATGCCAAGAAGACATCACCCAAATAGGAAATTTCTCACTGGTACATCAAGTGAACATACAGGCGTATCAGTGGGCCGCGACGAAGCAGGTTTTTACGAAAGGCAAATGCATTTAAGTAGAGAATGTTAAATAGAAGGTGTCAACGTATCATACGACATTTACCACACTTGGTTCTATCTATCGTAGAAAAATAGTCGATCTCATGACAGCTATGTATGCGGGGAAATAGGATTATGTGCAAATCAACAGGGGGTATATGTGATGGAAAGGGATTTTTTGTTGGAGGGCAATGGATAAGAGCATCAGAATCGTCCACAATGAGCAACAAGATGGCCAGTAACAAGAAGCAACAACCACATTTTCCGGGAAAAGCGGTGCTCATAGCCGTGGCCTGGTCAGATGGTATCAACTTCAGAGCCCTTTTAATCGTAAGAACCATGGAGATCATGAAGGATATCAATGGGAAGGAGCAGTAATTTAGATGCCAGTCTTGCCCAGGACATCGGCCAGATCGTCGACATCCTTGTCGGACTTCTGGGCAACCTTCTCCTCTTCGGCACGATCCGTGTCCTTCAAGTCCTTCTCGGCCTTTGCCTCTTCCTCTTCCTCCTCTTCCTCCTCTTCGTCCTCCTCCTCTTCATCCTCATCTTCAGACTCAAGCTCATCAAGTTCATCAACACCCCAAGTGTCCTCGGGGTCATCATCGGTTCCGTGCTCCTCCTGACGAGCCTCCAGGAGCTCACGAATAGCAATGATGTTCTGATCTTCGTCAGAGAAGATATTGCCATTCAGCTCAACACGGCGCAGGCTAGGGAGAGCAGTCTTTGCTGCGTGGGCGAAGACCTTGACACTATCAGCCTTGAGTTCGTTGTACTGCAGACGGAGGGTCTGAAGCTTCTGGTTTTTATTGGCAGCCAAGGCCTCAGCAACCTTAACACCACCACGAGCAGAAAGAAGACAGTCACCAACGCCCAACTCACGCAGGGACGGCCAGCCCTCAAGAACGGCAGCCAGGGCGGTGGATCCCTTCAGGGTGAAAGTGTTGTCCTGCAGATCTAGAACTTCCAAAGAGTGGGCATGGCGCAGACCGTTTCGCAGCAGGTGTGAAATACCCTCTTGTCTAATGCCGTTCTGAGTCATCTTGACGGACTTGATACCGGCGTGCTTCTCGTAGGCACGAGCCCAAGCCTCCATGCTACCATTCTCCAGACGGTTGCGGCCGCAAACAATGCTCTCCAAATTGGCGACCTCCTTTCCTTCCTTGCGGGCTCCCTCCTTACGTTCGGCGAGCTTGCTTAGGGCGTCTGCGATCAAGGTACCGGCGATTGGTCCCATGCCGTTATTGTTCAGAATGAGGTGGCGGAGGGGGGTGTGTTGCGATAGGAACTCGACGAGGGGCTCCTGGGTGTTGAGACCAAAAGCATTGTCGGACAAGTTGACAGTGTGAGCTGTTGGGATCTCGAGGATAGCGTTGAGCAGGGCTTTCAAGGCAGGAGGAATCTCAGATAGGAGACGCGAGGTGAAGATATCCGCGAAATCGGCGACTTCGAGGTTCTTCTGGGTTGCCAGAACGGCGGCGAGGCGTTCGGAGGCTCCAATTCCGAGAGTGTTGCCACCAAAATGAATTTCAGTATAATCAGTACTCTCAACAAGAGGCTTGATGTGGGCCTCGATATCCTCAGCGTTGTCCAGCTTGAGGCCTTTGCCGTCAAGCGAAAAGATCTTAGGAGGGGCCATGGCGGGGTAAGGGCAAAACTTGTAGTAAGAATTGAAGAAGTTATGCAGAAAAATGCAAAGAGCTCGAAGTGGAAGTAATCGTCACAAAAGCCCTGGAAGAGAAACGCGCCAGACTGAGAGTAAGGAGACAAAAGGAAACGTCCAGGTAGTAGACAAAGTGCTAAGTGGCTCACTATTGTTTTTGTTCCATAGAAAAAAATATGTTCGGGGGCCAGCAGAGACCAGGTGCGCATGATCGGCGACATTACTAATGCGCCTTAACCTCCGAATCAATGGCGCAACATTTGTTTTCTCGTTCTCCAACTCTCGATTTACCCTTCTCAGAAATTGCTCTCCAGCATAAGTTTTCCGTCGCAATGGTTTGGCCCTTCAGTTCATCAAATGGTAAGTCGCGATACGCCCCCATCAAACAACTTCCCGGCCCCCGTCACCTTCCGGACAGAATGCGCCATGCACAAGGGCCGAGGATGCAGCCGGAAACAACGATAGAAGCTGACAATGAATCTCCAACAGAAAAGAGCTTTGCTCCTCCCGTCGCAACTGAAGCACCCGCACCTCAAGCCGACAAGCCAAAGGTGCGCCAAACCCGACCAAATGCTGTACATCCATACTCCGAATAAGCCGCTGACTCTCCGATAATAGCCATGTTGCGTCTGCAAGGACGAGAAGACCGCTCGTGACGATTGCATGCTTTTCTCGAAATCCGATGATCCTGCCGAAGACTGCAAGTCGACCATCGAAAAGTACAAGTCTTGTATGCTCGGCTTTGGTTTCAAGGTTTAAACCTTGTTAACCAATCATTTTGATGGCCTGGCGGGACATCATGTACAACACTGCAAATATTATAGTGCATGGATTTTTTCGGAGTTCTCAACAATGGCTGATTTATATGTATCGTTATACTAGAGCTGCATCGGAGGAAGATTGATTGTGAATAATACCTCTCATCTCTCATTCACATGGTAGTGCGTGCATCCATCACTTTTCAAAAACCAATTAGATTTCTAGATTAGAGACCTGAATAGCAACGTCTCTTTGTAAAATACAAACTGAGGAAAGTTTTATAATGGGTATCATTGAAAGGACCGCAGCCACCGAAATGCCCCTCACTGCTTCTTCTTCCGGTCATCGTCCTCAGCCAACTCACGTTCAATTCGTTGCCAGTGGACAAACAACTTCCACATAGACCACAAGTAGGCAATTCCAAACCCACCCGCTCCAATTACGGCATTAAGAACAATCCACAAGTCGGGCAATCGGGCAGGCGGGGGAACAAAAGCCTCAAGTACATGCCAAGAAATCATGGCAAGATAGAACAAGATGTGAAGTATCTTGGTCAGGATGTGGAGCTCGAATTGAGCATTGGGATCGTCAGCGTTAGAGCGGCTGCGATATGTCTCCAGAGACGTGGGAGGTAGACCAAGGAGATAGGCCCAGAGGAGAGTAATCACGATATAGGGAACACGGAGTTCCTCGCGCTTCAGTAGAGGGTACATCGTCCACGAGCCTAGCACATTGGCCCAGCCTACCCATGCACGATTTTCCTTGTTCAATCCTCCATCACCCGCGAGGGATAGTGTCATTGGGAGGAGCGGCAGGAGGACACTCTTCTCATGCACTTGGAATGAGAAGAGGAAGAAGCCCCAGGAGACGCAGGACAATGCGGGGAGAAGAAGGGTTCCTCGGGGATGGCGGAAGATAATGCCACAAGGCACGATGATCGAGGCTAGAGTGGCGCCAAGAGACGCTCGTTGGAGAAGCGAAGTATCGAAGCGATGAAGCTTGTAGAACGTATGGATTGCGCACCAGGCATTCGCTACTTTATCTTCAAACAGGCCACGTGCAAAGGGGAAAATACGATGAATCGTTTGCGTTAGCTGGAAAAGCAGTGCGTAAGGCACGGACTTTTTCTCCAATGCGATGGGGATAACCTGGAGTAGAGATTGTAGAAGGGGAGGTTGTGCGGCGGATGCGAATTCTTGTCGAGCCTCGATATCTGTGGCCGCAATAAGCAGTGGAGCAAAGAGCAAGGCGAATGAGACAATTGTGACCAGGGCAATATTGACGAGGCGCATGATATTGATATGAGGGAAGAAGCAGACGCCTAGAAGATAGGCGAAGATGACAGGTGCATAATACAAAGCCATCTGCTTGAACCCCAATGCACCAACAAAGAAGATACAGGCCCAAAGCATGCGGCCTGCTAGAATAGCATCCAGACTTGCGACAAAAAGACCTAGCATCACTGTATTATATTGGAAATGACCGTGATCCACCAGGATGGTCGCTGGCTGGAGGAGGATAGCAACAAGAGCGATCGAGGCGGACCAGGCATTCACTCCATGCATTCGAGTATAGCGACGAAGGAAGTTGACCACAGCAGGAATATAAATGAGGTATTCGGAAATGACTACCGTGGCACGCATGTAGACCTTGAGATCTGGGCTTTCAAATCCACGCGAATCGCCCAGCGCAAACCACGCAGGATCGAAAACAGAGCCACTTGATACCAGTCAGCTAGAGATCGTTTAACTATACGTCGGGATTGGAGGGGCATACACTTTTCCACAAAGCCAGCTATGGTATGCAGTCAACGGCGGATAGTCGAGACCCCAGTATTGTAAGTCATAGATATACCATTTGAATATAGGCAAATGCGTCGTGATTTCCATCCAATGCCGTTGTGCCTCGAAGTCTCCATGCATGGGAGGAACTTGGAATCCTAGGTATCGTTAGAGCCATTGGGTTTATCAGCGAGCCGCACCAGTTGTGCATACCTGAGTAACCCCAAAGACTGACAGCCCATCGGAAAAGACCGACGGCCATGAGCGTGAGAGGCAGCATTAGCCATTGTGAGACACCAGCTCTGGCGGCCCATAAGAATGAGACCAATGGAAAAGACGGCTTTCCATCCCCAATGTTCAGAATTAGGTTATTGTTCGACCCAGGCACAGTCGGGGTCTTCCTCTTCTTGCGGGGACGATGGGAGGCAGGGCTTGTCGGAGCCATTGTGATGTAGGCCAGCTGGCAGGTTTAGACGCAGCCCATTGACGGAGAGGGACTGTGAGTATTAGAAGTGTCAGACGGACTGATGCTTCCACGGCCAGCGTACACTGCGGAAACCCGGAACAATACACAGGCCGAATAGCACAGGAGGAACACGGTACCTGGCGGCGAAAGCTATCTGCGGTCGCGTAGGCCTCTTATCTGGCCCGAACGAGTTAGCGCGAGTGTCTATACTATAACTAGATACTTGGCCCGCTGCTTTAGCCTCTTGGCTTTAGCATCGCCGCTTTAGAAGGATCTTGAGGAATATTTGTGGGGAAGCAGCATTTCTAGATTTTTTCTATAACAGCTGTGATGGATGGCTTCTCGTGTTTGATACTTGCGCTCGAAGAATGATTGAAATTGTTACTATCTATCTGGCTGTGAAGATGTGGTGGGTAGGCTTTGAACTTGGAGGCTTCAAGGCGTATGACTAGGGCTCGAGTAAAATTACTGGGGTTTGTTCTATGTTATCTCCCCTCTCCAATTAATAAGGAGGCAATTGCTTACTGGCTGTAGTTGTAAAGAAGAGGCGGGTTGATGGCCCCAAAGGTTCAAGTTCAACGTTGAGTCATCTCCGAGCTGTGATCCTTCGAAAACCTCTCTCACTTTTCTCCATTTGCAGCATCATACCCAGTCGGCTGCAAGAGCAAAATTATCTTGTCACAATGGCCACGCAAGTAGTCACGGAATTGCAGACCCTTCAACCCGTGGTCTCCGCAGCCAGCCATCCCAAGGCCCCGTCTCGAAAAAGCTACCAGCCGTCTGGAGAAACAAGACCCACAACAGCTCTGCGAGAAACCGAAACGCCAGCAATTCTTCCTAAAGGTAGAACAATCATCGTCATTTGCTACCTGGTCTCTTTGAATGTCATTAGCAGCTTCTGCAATGGTGTTATCGTTGTCGGTCTGCCTACGATCGCCTCCGCATTACAACTCGAAGAGGGACTGCGGATTTGGCCTACGTCTGTGTTCTACTTGACAGCAGGCTCATGTCTACTGCTAGCCGGACCCATTGCGGATGTGGCTGGAACGAAAAGAGTCAATCTCACAGGCGCCTTCATTTTCGCCATCTTTGCCGTTGCCTTTGGGTTGGCTCGAACGGGAGGTGAACTGATCGCTTTCCGGGCGCTGCAAGGCGTGGCTAATGCCATCTTTGTTCCTTCTTCTGTTTCTATCGTCTCAAACAACGTTGAGGATGGCAGGCCACGCAATATTGGCTTCTCTTGTCTGGGCTTCTCTCAACCAATCGGTTTTTCGATT
This sequence comes from Mycosphaerella populi pn0402, assembly GCA_002153405.1. Classification (NCBI taxonomy): domain Eukaryota; kingdom Fungi; phylum Ascomycota; class Dothideomycetes; order Mycosphaerellales; family Mycosphaerellaceae; genus Mycosphaerella; species Mycosphaerella populi. Next base: position 12,773 of record KZ119300.1, read on the forward strand.
GGCCTGGTTCTGGGTGGTATCTTTGTGGACAGCGTCGGATGGCGAGTACCCTTCTATCTTGCCGGCGCCGTCACTTTTGCAAGCTTCATAGTTGGAACTTGGGTCCTACCGCAAGATGCTCAGGCGAGATCCGGCCCATCTGTGTGGAAACGACTTGCTTCGGAGGTTGATTGGGTCGGTGCTGTGGTCGCAAGTACAGGACTAGCGACTCTGTCCTATGTCCTGGCGTAAGTTATTTAGCCTGACTGATAATGTACAAAACTGACGGTTATTTAGAGTACTATCAGACAATGTCGACAATATGCACCACCCAGTGAATATTGCTCTCTTGACCCTCAGCGGGCTCTCGGTGCCTGCGTTCATAGGTTGGATGCGTTACCAAGTCCAGCATAACCGCGTTGCGCTAATTCCCAACTCTCTTTGGCGCAAATCTGTGTTCGTGGGCAGCTGCATAATTATCTTTTTGACAAGTGCCGTCACTAATTGCATGGAGCTTTACTCCAGTCTGTTGTAAGTCCCAATTTCATATCTCGCCATGCTGTAAAAGTTTTTGCTAATCACATTATAGCTTTCAAGATGTACAAGGACAGTCAGCACTCGGAGCATCGCTCCGAATCTTACCATCACTCATTGTGGGGGCTTTAGTTGGAATGACCACCGGGATATTCGTGAATCGTATGCCAGTCATGTGGGCGGCGTTCCTCTCATCCGCAATAAGCGCTGGAGCGCCGCTCCTGATGGCACTCATCGGTAAGAACTGGCCATATTGGTACGATGCATTTTTTGCACAAGTAAGGTTTCCTCTCAAGAAGGCCCTCTTATATCACATGCTGATTATTATAAAGATTCTTGCTCCTGTGAGCTGTGATATGCTCTTTACCGTGGGCTTGCTAGTTATCTCCGATGTCTTCCCAGCCAACATGCAAGCGTTGAGTGGCGCCGTATTCAACACCTGTTCACAGGTTGGCACAGCCATTGGATTGACCCTTACCTCTCTTATTGCGTCTTCAGTGACGAAGGGCTCAAGCTACCACGACAAATCTTCACCGAATGCTCTCGGGACAGGATATCGCGCTGTTTTCTGGACCATGTTTGCTTCAATGATCGTCGTGTGTATTGTTAGTATACTGGGATATCGTCGCATCGGTGGTATTGGTGTGAAACGAGATTAGAAAGTGATTCCTCGATTTATTTTGCCAAGTGTCTTGGAGAACTGATCTGTCACCAAAGTTGATGTTTTATGGCGAGCGTACATAATGAGATGATTCCACTAAATTCCTATGATGACAACAATTCGTCACAATTACGTTCTACTTTTCCTTTGATCTACGCCTGAAAATCGAAAAGGGGGAAAGAGCGTCCAAAAATCAATGAATATCAAGTTACGGACCTGCCCAAACCAAAGCCTCGGGTATAATCTCAATACGAAATAGAAAGAAAACCGCCCACCAAGGCTCGTACCTCGATATTCCAGGAAGCAGAGGTAGGCTATTAGGACCAAATTCTGTCTCTTACCTATAATCTCGGGCCCGTGGCGCAGTGGTTAATAGCCCGTTCGCGTCACGCGACTTCCCCGGAAGGGAGTCGGAACTATATAGGCCTCCGCTTCTGAAGCGGTCCTTCGCTGGGGCAAGGTGCCGCCTCCCAGGCTGTCAAACGAGGATTCAATACCCTTGGTCATTGTGCATAAAATCCATCCCGAGTTAACCCTGCTCCCGATGGACCGGTCCATGGTAGACCGATGACCAAGTGCCTTAAATGGCGAGGTAGTGTCTAGAGAGATCCACTTTTTTGTACTTTAAAAGTTTACTATTCAAGTGCCTTGATAGTATATTTGGTCTCTTCCTACTCTTCCTTCGAGTTGAAAGCATCGTGGTAATAATGCTGAAATGCGATACCGTAGGTTTTTGGGAACATCAGCGATATTATCGCTCAGAAAAAGAAAAAAAAACCCCCCAAAAACTGGCGGTACAATATCACACGATATTGACGATATTACAGTATCATATGCAGCTCTGCATGATGATAATGATTTGCCTCAATCACAATTCTTGACCAGATATAGTACACAAGAAAGGAGCCTTATCGCCACAATGCTTTTATCGTCCGATTTGGCTTATCAGAGCTCGAGTGGGGCCATGTGGAGTCGCCGGGGACAGAAAATTTTATACTGCAAAATTTGCGAATTACAAAGTAGGCTGCTACTATGTAGCGGGCCAGGAGGAACGTACGCCCAAGCTAGAGAGGTGAAACTAGCTAGGACTTTTGGTTTCTGGTATTGGTACTATGTATCCGTAACGTGATGGTGGATAAGGATTGTGACAGCTTATGTGGAATAGTGCAAGGTCCTCACGCGAGGACTCATTCGAGGCGCTTTCTCATGTACCATAGCCTCTAAGCCAGTAAGCCAAGTAATCCCAGGCTGAGCTTTCTAACCCTGCATCCTCAGAAAGCAAACTATGACCATGGCCACGAGACCTCTAGAATAATATCAAGATTTCTCACCGCATCTCAGCACGTGACTACTCAGAAGGAACGCCGGGCGGTGAGACCCACTCGGTCCACTTGTTTGTGGGTCAGTGCCTGGTGCCTTTCCATATTGGGGAAGCGGTCTTTCGGGAAGTGGCAGAAAAAATTGAACTCCCCAGCAACCGAAACTTTTTTCTTAAAAAAAAGGTCTTGCGCCTCCCCAACCTTCCATCCTCTCCATCTCTTCATTTTCCCCCATCCTCGATTACTATCTTGTAATCGTGTGTTTTTTGTCTTGAAGTAGTCAGAAAACTTGTTTAATAAGTACACTCCCCCTTCCCCTCCCCCAAACTGACACACTGCTTGGGTCCTTCTTTGCGACCTCAACAGAAACAGGCTGTGGGCAAATCTCGTGGGCTCTGTGGGATCATTTCTCGTGGGTTTATTACTTGGTTACTTGTCACCAGTCGGTGTTCTCTGTGGGCTTTTCGAGGGCTTCTAGCAGCTGTGATCTCTATCACTTCTGGCACACTTTCCTGAGGGCTGTTGGCATTGATTTATTCAAAACACGGACTTATCTGAGGGATTAGTTGGCTACGCCGCACTAGATCAAAAACACTTCCAGTTCATCCACAAGTACGTGGGGTGGGAGCTTGTCTTTCTTCACACCTGGCTAACACATTGTCCCCTCCTAGAAATTCACAAAATGTCTAAGACCAAGGTTACCACCAAGGCTGAGAAGCCTTCCAAGACCGTTAACAAGGTTAAGGAAGCTGCTGTCAGCAAGAAGGCTGCCCCCTCCAAGGTCTCCTCCAAGGAGAAGAAGAACAAGAAGAAGGAGCCTACTCCCAGCAGCAGCAGCTCCGAGTCTGAGAGCGAGGATTCCAGCGATTCCAGCTCCGAGTCCGAGGAGGAGAAGCCTGCTCCTAAGAAGGACACCAAGAAGCCTGCCAAGAAGGAGGCTGCTAAGAAGGAGGAGTCTTCCGACTCCGACTCCTCAAGCGAGTCTGACTCTTCCGAGAGCGAAGACGAGAAGCCTGCTCCCAAGAAGGCTGATGCTAAGGCTGCTAAGCCCGCTGCCAAGAAGGAGGAGTCTTCTGACTCTGAGTCTGACAGCGATGAGGAGATGAAGGACGGCAGCGACTCTGACTCTGACTCCAGCTCCGAGGACGAGAAGCCCGCCCCCAAGAAGGCTGCTGCTAAGGCTACCAAGTCTGCTGCCAAGAAGGAGGAGTCTGACTCTGACTCTGACTCTTCCGACTCTTCCGACTCTGACTCGGAAGAGGCTCCTGCTAAGGCTGAGAAGGTATGTTGACTTGGTATTCTGTCAAAAGTAGTTCAAAAATTAATCCGTGCTCAATAGGCTTCCGAGTCTTCTGACTCTGACTCCGACTCTGACTCCAGCGACAGTGACAGCGAGGATACTGCTCAGCCCTCAAAGAAGCGCAAGGCTGAGGAGGAGCCCGTTGCCTCTACTAAGAAGACCAAGACCGACGCCCCTGAGGGTACCTCACCAAACTTGTTCGTTGGTAACCTCTCATGGAATGTCGATGAGGAGTGGCTCCGCTCTGAGTTCGAGAGCTTCGGTGAACTTTCCGGCTGCCGTATTGTCACTGACCGTGAATCTGGCCGCTCTCGTGGGTAAGTTTTATCTTGAATCTTCTTGATCATGATCCAGGTCCACTAACTCATCTTAGATTCGGATACGTCGAGTACACTGACGCCTCAAGCGCTGCTGCTGCTTTCGAGGCTAAGAAGGGTGCTGAGATCGATGGCCGTCCTATCAACCTTGACTACGCTACCCAGCGTCAGCCCAAGGCCGAGGGTGGTGGCCAGGCTCGTGCCAACAAGTTCGGTGACCAGAC
>KZ119301.1:0-17541 GCA_002153405.1 Mycosphaerella populi pn0402
TCGCCTTGCATCCGCCTGCGCGCGACTTACCCCTCTACCACGAGATGACGAATTCAGTTTCACAGTTTGCATCGAGGTGAGGGAAGATGCTTTACCGCCCGCGGGCACCACAAAGGAAGAACAAACGTGGATTGTCGCGGATCCCGGCAAGGTGCATCTGCGATCCTGTACCGCTCCTTTCTCCGTATCAAAAGTGCGCAATGGCGAGCCTCAACAGCCGCCTCCTCGGGTCTCGAATGGCCGCGCCAAGACAGTACCAGTACGACGTGTCGAGGCTGGAGAATTACGTTTGGAGTTGTGGGTAGAGGAAGCAAGGCAGAAGTTTAACGAACCGGTGGAATCAGAGCAGCCACCTTGAACTATTCCAATTTCCTGTTTAAAAAGAGAGACTCTTTATGTGTGTGATGTGTGTGTCTTGTTGTGCGCGCGTGGGTCAGCCAGTTGGGAATTCCTGCTCGTTTTGTTTTCTTGTCAACACTCATCTTCAGTCTCATTCTTGATTTCGCGTGACCAATGATCGAACATACTACATGATGGATGAGGATATTAAGGAATTGCTGTCCGCAAGAAAGTGGCGCAAATATATAAAATGGGGAGCGGACGATTTTTTGGGACTCGCATGGCATTTTACTTACATAGATCAGGTTCTCATATCTTTCTCTTCCTTATCCTTCCCGTTGGCTTCTTTATTATTCCTCTCCCAAACTCTCTCCGATCCCCTGTGATCCTTGATTTGCCTACTACCCAGTAGGTACGCCTGTCCTTGTCTATTCTACTCTCTTCACGACGCTCCTTCTCCTCTTTCTGACGCATTTTGCCTTTATCATGTTGTTTTCATCCTTTGCATCTCTTAATGCTGATCTCTGGGCTTTAACTCCTCGCTGATCTTCTGATTCTCTATTTGTTTTGCTGCGCTCCGGCCATACCATCTCCTTATCTTGTATTTCATTCCGTCTCTTTTGTGGAATCTCTCAACTACATGATTCTTCCCCCCACCCCCTCCTTTCCCTCTAGCCACAATCCAACTTCCAAGTAACTTACCTAGGTAGTCCCAAATGGCCGTCTCGCTATGGGCACTCTGGTCTGGTTTTGTCTGCTCTTTTTGCCGTGCGCTTTCTTGTCTCGCCATGCTCTTCTCGCGTCCAGGGCAAGCGTTGTCTGCTTCCATGGTTTGGGAGGATCTTGTTTTTTATGCCGTAATGTCGCTGCATCTGTCTCCCGTTTTTGTGCATTGCTCCATTTGTTCATAGCTTCGGGACTTGAATCATATCATTGGAATCCTGTGACGGAGGGCTGAGGAGTTTGAATGATCTCTCTTAGATCATTTTTGTAAGTAACATATTTAGTTTAGGTGGGCATCAGTAATGAATGCTGTTCGAGGACGTGGATCGCCTGTTCCAGTAATATTGTAGAGGGCGATTAGAGAAGGGGCCAACTCCTATTCGGTTGAATCTGCTTCTTCAAGACCCATTCTAGCACTTTCCAAGCTCTACCGTTGTTGGAAAGAAGCACGAGGTCACTTTCCAAGGTTGTTGGTTGTTGCCAAGAATTCATTCTACTGACAGGTTTCACTTGGGGAGTCTACCATTCAACACAAGGATGAGCCGTCAACCAGACCACTGATCTGCGAGGTCTTCAAACTTTGTATCCATGGCTGTGTCTTCACCCCGGATTATCGAACTATAGCCCCTTACATAACCCCAATAGCCGACCCCCCACATGACCCATGGCCTCTTACGTCAACAGCAGGCCCAACCGGAGTTCAATACAACCTTGAGCCTCTGGCCGCTTGCCATCGCTTGCCATCGGCCCGGTGACAAAGAGAAACCACTTCAAGACGTATACAGCAGTTGTCTCCCGCCCGGATGGCCTCAGAGTTTGGAAAGCCTGGGATGCGGGGGAGACCGATAACATTCCGGGCTTGCATTGGTGTCACGTATAGGGTGTAGGGTTTACTGGGCCCACTGCGCTGTAGCTCCCGCAAGTCGTGCATATTTATTTACATGTTTCGCTTCCATGGTTCAGATATCCATTTCCTTATCCACTCGTAAACCCCGGATCCTTCTTGGGCTGGATCGCGTTTCATCTCTGCTTTCTCCTTGACCTTTTTTTTTTTTTTTTCCCTTTTTTTTCTCTTTTATCTCCCGCGTCCCTACAACCACCAGCTAACACCCCCACCAATCGGCCAAGCTTGCATCTCCAATCGATGCTTTCCAGTCTGGGACCAAATAACCAAATACCATCCTTTCAACACGCAATCCACAAACAAGCCCTCAAAGCTCGTCCCCGGATCCCTCACAACAACCATTGCAACTCCCCCACCATGATCGCAGCAGATATTACCGCCCTCCCACCAGGCGACTCGCCCGACCTAATCCTGGTCCCTGCCACGCCAGCCGAACACATCAAATCCATTAAGCTAAACAGCGTAATGTGGAAAGGCCCCCTCGACGTCGAAGCCTACATCGCGCGCGAACGGCACATCCACAGCCAACGCCTCACCCGGAGCGGGCTAACATGCTGGATCCTAGTGCAGAAAGACGAGCCCGAGAACGAGCGCACAATCCTCGCGTCGTGCGAGTCGTATCAGAAGAAAGCGCTGCTCGCGTATGACGGGCAGGTGGAGCAGATTTCGTCGCACGGGGTGGGCAGCGTATACTGCCGGCCGGAATTCCGGGGGAAAGGGTACGCGAAGCGAATGCTGGCGGAGGTGAGCGTGCGGCTGGAGACGTGGAATGTGGAGCGCGAGAAGAGGCAGCGGGTGCTTTTTACGGTGCTGTATTCTGATATCGGGAAGAAGTTCTATGCGCAGTTTGGGTGGAAGGCGTTCCCGTCGGCGCATATGACGTTGCCGCCTGTTTCGGGGGAGAAGGGCTTTGCAGATGGCCAGCCTGTGGGTGCTAAGACGAGGTCGTTGGAGGCGGAAGATGTGGAGCGGTTCATGTGTAATGAGGCTGTGTTTGTGAAGCTTGGGGGGAGGATGTGTGTCGAGTCGCAGGCTTCGCCGGGAGCGAAGGTTGCTATCTTGCCTGATTACGATCACTTTGTGTGGCACTGGGCTCGTGAGGAATTTTATGCTCAGACACTATTCCCTGGTCGGGCTCTGCCTGTTGTGAAAGGGGCTGGGAATGATCAGGCTCGGGTTTATTGTACCTGGAACCGCAGCTTCGGTGAAACACCCAAGGGGAATGTCTTGTATATTCTTCGTTGGGTGTACGACGATCCGACTTCAGATGAGGAAGAGGAAGCATTGGTGCAAGCCATGATTGGCATTTTGCGTCAGGCTCAATTACAGGCACATGAATGGAACATGGCCAAGGTTGAGTTCTGGAACCCGGAACCATTGGAAGAACGCGCAGTGAAGATGTTGCAGCCAGGAGCTGAGGTGGTACACCGTGAAAATGATAGCATCTGCAGTCTGCGCTGGACTGGCGCGGAGCATGGCTTAGGCGAGGATGTGGATTGGATCTTGAATGAGAAGTACACATGGTGCTAAATCTCCCCAATTTTCTTATTTGCTTAGTTCTTGGAGTTTGGTCTGGAATCTGTGCTTCTTTCTTTCGAATTTTTTTCATGTCTCTTTCATTACACATATACCATATGCGGAGCTCGATAGCTTTGGGCGGCATTCTGGTTTGACGTTCATAGATGAGAGCCAGTCTATCATTGGCGCTTTGAGCTTTTCAGCAATTCATGCCAGTTTCGGGTGTTTTTGGCTTTGGCACTAGCGGCTGGGGCTGCAGCCGCAGGTCCGCTGCTTGCCTGGCGTTGGGAAGGCTCTACAAAACATATTGTTGTAGGATCTGGGCTTTGATAAACCCCATTCGGTAGCTTCGATAGCGTAGCCTCGTCCCTCCAAGACTCGGGAAGGCAGTCTTTCCAAGCTCGGATAAACTCGCCTCGTCCGATACTTGATGACAATGTGGGAGCCGTGGCCGCCAGATAGGTCTCTCCAACCCACTGAGAGCACTCGGTCTTATTAAAGCTTACCCCTAGATCGGCAATTGCAGATTAGTTCCAACGGCTTTTTTTTCCTCCCAAGGGTTCGACTTCATGAAACTTACATTTCAGTTCATCGCTTAACGGTGGTCGCTCGTCTGCTGTGCATAGCTTTCTCACCACAGCTTCTAATAAAGGCCTTGGGAAGGGGGGATCGGAATCCTCGTCATCCAGCACAGATTTCCACAAATCCCCCACGAGGAACTGCTTTTCTAGATCGATTCCCTGTAGCAAAGCACCTTCCATCATTCGTTTCCAGACCCTTAATCGCATCCGAGCCGAGGGTCTCCAGCAAGCAAATTCAATCACATCCACAAAAGCGCACAGTTCCATCCACGCCTGTTCACATTGCGCTTCAGACATAGGAATATCAGTACAAAGCCCCTTTCTTGCGTTTAGCGCCGCAGCAGGCCCTGAATCAACGCCCGCATTGGGCTGCTCATCCATGTCAACATCGCCGTCATCCCCGTCGCGTGGGTCGTAGAGTCGTAAACTCTTCTCTAGAAAAGGCATGGCGGAGAGGCCTCCCGGTGGCATGTGTAATTCCAGCGTAGATCCACACTTCGCAATGGCAGTGACAGCATCGTCGGGCAAGTTCAATGCCCCGCTATCTCCGGCCTCGTCCTCCACAACTTTGATATCGGCTTGCGAGATTTCGCCGTAACTAGGGCGGAGAACGTGTATTGAGTTTGAGGACTGGACTTGGCGGATACGATAAGTCTGGTTTGGAGTGCACAGGTTGACATATTCTTGGGCAGTGGGGTCTTTCACGGCGACGGCAAGTGCAGCCGAAGGCGACTTGAGTTCCAGCCTGGTATTATATCTCGGGTGAGCCATTGGATTGGGGAGCTTGGAAGCTATTGTAGTACGACACTTGCTGCTGTCTTGACTTACACTGGAGCATCTTTGGAAGTAAGTAGGGCCTCTAGTTCAGGTGGAATCTCTAGTAACCGAAATCCCTGCTGAGGCTGGGTATTTGTGAACAAGATGCCTCGAGAATCCTGAGTAGCCATTGACGTAAAGTCCTCCTCCGCAGGGCTCTGGACAAATTTGAGGTTGTTGGCAAGCAGCAACGCGGGTAACCGAACGACGCGGAGGGGACGCGCCTGAGCACGGACCACTGTTTAATGGACCTTTTGGGACGTCGATCAATATCGATATCAATGACAGAATTGTTTCAGTGGTTGATCTCAGCATTTATCTTGGAGCATGGTAGGACTAGTTGAAGGAACTTAAATAGAATTTCATAACAAAAACCACTCTTTTTACTCCCCGTGGCGCCTTCTAGTATGCCTTCTAGTACCTTGTAAAAGCCCGCATCAAAAGCCAAAAAAAAAAAGAAAATATACATGACATAATGCAAGAGGCATAGAAAAAAGAAAATTAAAGAGGAAGATCGCTTCTGGCTATACTGTAAAGCCTGAGCAGATGTGTGGTCTCGCCATAGTAGACGCGGCATGGGAACTCATCTCATTAGCGAGCCCGCCAGATAGCTATACGTGGAAACACGTACTGAGAAACGCGTAAAGGTCCAGCCCAGCTGGGTCCTCTAATGCTATAGCCTTTCATATGACTGAATGGAAAAGCGCAAATTTAAATGAGTTGAATATTCAATATCCGAACCTAGCCTCTTCGTTTGAAGAGCCTTTGGCGGCATTCTTGGCGGGCTGAGCAGCCGGCCCTTCATCAGATCCTTTCAGAGACTCGCCGTTGGCTAATTTCTGGGATGACGACTGTTTTTTCTCCTTTTGCTCGGCGAGTTTCTGTTCCTTTTCCTCCTGTTCGCGAGCCTGCTTCTCTAGCTCCATCTCCTCCATATGGCGTAAATCATCAACACTAGGCTCATACAAATGCCAGATAACGTAGTGAGGAAGCCCAATGACCGAGAAATTCATGCGCTTGGCCATCTGGTTAATGTCAGTATGTGTGCTTAATGCGACAGCGAAATATTCTTACCTTGCCAAAGCCCTCGGTCTCGGCATGCTTTTCAAAGCTGAAAGCCGGGAAGTGAACGCCAGCTCGGAAAACCTTGGCTTTCGCCAAGATGCTCACACCACCAATACCGTCCAACTCCATTTCCATGTCCGGATCGCCATAGGGATCACGAAGATAGGCGAGATGTGGTCGCCAGGTCGCGTACTCAGCATAGCCCTCCACAATAACTGCATCTTCATTTAAGGTTTCTGCAAGTTCTAACGCGGTATCCGATTCTTGCCATGAATTCAAGTCATATGGTTGCTCTCCCCCTAGCCAATCTGGAAGGGGCCGCCAAACATCTGATCATTGCGAGGCCGTTATTAGCACGGATTATTCAAAACTAAAATTAATACCAGGGATTGAGATATCAACGTACTTGGAACCGTTACATCCTTATCATGCGCCATCAAATCTTCAATAATCGTCGTAGGAGCCGTTTCGACATCCGCATCTCTCCAATAAACCCAGCTATGCGTTGGACGAAGAGTCGCACTGAGCAACCAATTTCTCGCCTGGGCCATAAGCTTCCGACGGCTAGCCTGAGCCTCAAAGCCATGCCGACTCTCCACATCCTGGTGAACCTTTTGCCCAAAGTCCTTCTGAATGACGGAGATCTCGCCAAAGCTCATTTTCGGGTCCGGGTCATTCTGTACCTCGGTGAGCATGCTCGAGAGCATTTCGAGGGTATGGTCCTGTGAATCGGACACCAAGAATGCCAAATCGATCAGGTTATGCGGATATGTGAGGTTGCGGAGATGGGAAAAGAACATGGGGAGGTGGGATGATGCATCGCGCAAGGGTGTGAGCATCAGAACCCGTTCCCCGCGTTCCCAGCCTTTCTCGGTGCCTTGGACTTCAGATAGGTCATAGTAGCGGACTGTTTGGAGTTGGAGGTCGGCGGAGGGATGGAAGAGTCCGAGGGATAATGTTGGGATGATTGCGGCGCGCCATGACGGGAAAAAGAAGATCACTAATAGCAGGGATACACCACATAAGAGGATAAGTCGTTGGAATAGCTGGCGTCGTCGCCGAAGAGCTGGTTGGGATCGAGGTTGGAAGCTATGGAAATAAAATTGGTTAGTATGCTTGTGCTGGCGTTGAGAATCCCTGCAAAGATCGCCATTGCATGTCTAGCCGTAGAGCAAGCGAGGTTAGAGCGTACCGATTAGGAGAGATGGAGAAAGCAGACCCGCGAGGGTAGGCAGCGTGAGCCTTTGAAAGGATGTGCCTGTTCATCGCGAAAGGATTCCCAGCATTGAGTTTGTTGGCTTGCTAAGGCGGTGCGCGGGTCTTATCTCGAAAAGGCCAGCTCGAGATCCTGATTCTGCCAGAGCTGGAAATCGTAGGGGATCGTAAGGGATCGAAGGGATCGAAGGGATCAAAGGGAAGAGGGAGCACAATCCCGAGCGTCAAGCTCTAGAGATGCAAAATTGAAGATCGGCAGCCAAGACAAGCAAGTGGTATTATGGAAGAAGAGTGTTACAGAATGGCAGATCGATGTTTCGCCCTTGGTGGCGATCCAAGCGTCCCGAATGCGGGAGTCCGCTTGCGTTCGCTTGTAGGCCGCCACGCGGAGTAAGTATATCGCCAATCATTAATTTACTTTTTATTGCAGCCGCGCGATGGGTCCCAAATAAAATTAATTGACGTCTATGGAGGGCTTTTATGGACAGCTCTTCCCAATGAATTTGCTCAGTACATATTTGTATTCGAACAACGCAGGAATGTGCAGGGGAAGGTTCAAGGCAAGGTCCACGGCATGGGTACGCTCGAAATCAAATCAAAGGGAACATTGGATGTACGGAGTAATCAGATGGGAGCTGAGTCTCTAAGTACACGTCAGTGTTGGGCGCGGGCTGAGTGTCGATCTCCTTCCTTTGGTTCCTTGGATCTTCTTCGAGCTGGCCTCTGACCGCTGCAGCATCTGGCCCAGCAGTGCGCCCATGTGGACTCCGTCCTGCAACGGCCGTAGCACGGATGCGGCCTCATACTCCCGGTTCATGATCATGTATCGCTCCCTCGGCCGCTTCTCCACCAACTGGAATGCCACCTGCGTGATCACCTTGGGCGCTTTCTTTGATTGTGGGGACACCATGCGGAGGATCGGCCCAAGTCCAGCTCGGATGGACATCGGACTCCGTATGGACCCTTTGCCGGCGGTGTTCCCAGGGTCCAGGGTCAATATGTCAAGGGAAATGTTCCCTGTCTAATATTGTATCATCATAGTCAGCATGTTGTCATGGCAGGCTCTCATACCGTTGGTGAAACGTGTGGAACTTACGTTGGCCAGGCTACGTCGAAGAGCGTACAGCGCAACGCTGCCAATAAGCTTACTGCTTGCAAACCGAGCTTGAGCTTCTCGTGTGCTGAGAGATGTGCCTGGAGGTCTTTGATCTCGTCCCTGTTGATGGTCAAAGTAATCTAGACGACCAGAGATTGCCGCCGAGCTCCCCATCAGAATTACTCGAGCACCTCCCTCTGATCTTCCATCGCTGCCTCGGAATGCTTCAAGTAATCCGACGGTCAAGAAGAATGGCGTGATGCTGTTTGTTTGGTATACCGGGTCAAATCCATCCAGTGTGAGTTCATCCACCGTGTAGGAGATCAAAGCGTCTGTATAGATCAACGCGGCGATTGGAGGGATCTCTCTGGTTCGAACTCGATGTACTGTGTTTTCGGCAAAGTTTGTCACTGACTCAACATCTGTTGGATCAAGACTAATAAACTCAATCGATCGAGATCCAATGGCACGGATCCGGTTTTTGAGGCCTTGAACGTTTTTCGCTTGCACGTCGCGGCCTGTCAATAGAAGATGCACAAAGGGATGTGTTTGGGCGGCTGCAACGACAATGTCGGCACTCAACCCTTCGCTCCCTCCGGTAATAATAACTGTTCCTGTGAGGGCTCTCCCCATCTTCGATTTGCGGCAATACTGCCGATGGATGTGGAGGAAACCGAGAGGAATGATAGGGCCGGTTTGATGTAGACTATAACCGTATCAAATAAAACTATATAAGGAAAACGACAGGAACACGACAAAAATCTTGAGAATGAGGGCTGGGACGAAAAACAGAAAAAGGCGACGGAGAAAATACTATTTACGCCATCGGAACTAGTGGTGTCGGCCTTGAAACCCAACAAGAATAAACCAATCATTTCAAAAAATTGGCGACGTGTCAGCCATGGACATGTCTCAGCTTTAGACTGGGGTGTTAAACAACGAAAGCGGATCAATCAGATGCAGCCACAAAGCCTGCGGCTTTTGTTAGTGTCGAATAGCGCCGGGTACCATTGGCTCTATCCAAAGCACTGAGATCTGATCGAGAATACGAGTGCTAAATGTCGATCCAGGTCGTTTCATAATCATGCGATCGTATAAACAATATAATATGGCTGGGATCCTCTTATTTTCCTAAGAAACACGAACCCAGCTCCGGACCCCGTAAGATCGATGCCTTCCAAGGTTATTTGAGTTGTAGTCTGGGAGCCGCCACGGTGACTATTTTTAACACAGTTGGACATATACTTCGGATCTTACCGTCGATGGGCTGAACTCAAAATGGTGCAATAAGTCCTCGTATCTTGATGAAGCAATGTTTAATTTTCGTGGCTACTCGGTCTAGACATATGTATTGAATATTCAAAGTTCATTCTACTACGGTCAATGAGCAAGACCCCTATCCTGGTAAGCGAGATCCAAAAATGAGTTAGCTACAGATAAAGAACCTAAGAGGTCCTGTTTTTTTGGGGGGGGATTCAACAAAGAGCTTGGGCTATGCCAGAGCTATGCCAAGGCGGAGCTACATGGACACTTCATAATTTTCATATAGTGGGCTCCTCTTTATGCCTTTCTTCGTACTCCGTGCCGCTCCTACCACTTTCTCACTCTTCTCCCTCTCATATCTCCGTGAGGCGAAAATACAGGATTATATAGTCATTGATCAGATCTTGAGTTAGTAGCATGTGTGATATGATTACCTTTCAATACATGGTTACACAGCATCAACGCAAGAAGCCCTGTTATTCCATGCAATGTTAAGGCTTTACAGGGGTTAAAGACTCTTAAGTTTCCTGCGAAACGTCAACCAGAATCTTGACATGTTTATCCTTTTCAAAAATGAGTGGCTTGAAGCCGTTCTCAACAACTTCATCCATCCGAATCTTACTAGTGATCATAGACCTTGGCTGAATTTTTCCTTCATCATAACAAGAATTAGCATCAGACCCTGGGAGAAATATGCTTATGGGGGACTATACCAGACTCGATCGCTTCGATGACCTTGTTGAAGTCATCGTCTTCATAGACAGCAGTCCCCGTGATATACTTCTCGGATAGTAATATGTCAATTGGATTAAAAGCAGCCGACATAGGCAAGAGAGACACAATGACGGTCGTTCCGCGCACTCGAATACCTGCAGTCGCTGTGTCAAGCCCTTTCTGGACTCCAGAACATTCAAAAGCAACTGGAACACCTTTGTTCCCACTCAGCTCCCGAATCTCGGCCAATACAGAGCCCTTTGTAGGATCTAAGACTTTGGTTGCGCCGAAGGCTCGAGCAAACAATTGCCGCTGTTCCGAGATCTCAACCACGATGATATTATCAATCTCTATAGCCTTGAGGACCTGAACGACGGCCAGACCGATCGGCCCAGCGCCAACAACTAGAGCCGAGTCACAGCCTTTGAGGGGGGCACGGCTGACTGCATGCCACGCTACCGCTAGTGGTTCGACCAAGGCTGCGCTTGTTAGGTCTGGTTTCTTTTTGCTGTCCAAAAAGCTTCACTCACCTCCAATATCCAGCGGGATTGAATCTGGCAAGGGGACAATTTTATCTCGACTCACAACGACATGGTCGGACATTCCACCAGCAGGACCTACATAATTCAGTACAACACCTAAAATTGATCCCCCTGGACGGAAAATAGGACATACTGCTGTATCCAACAAACCCTAATTTCTCACAGCAATTATATCGTCCGGCAGTACACCTTGTGCATGAGCCATCCCTGATAGTAGGGTTGACCACCACACGGTCTCCAACTTTGAGGCCAGTGACCTTCTCACCAATCTCTTCGATAGTCCCGGAGAACTCATGGCCCAAAATTGTAGGCAGCTTACTACCTGTGAGTGGATGTGGTTCTAAAGGAACTGCAAGTGGGCCATGGGAAAACTCATGGAGATCTAGTCGAAATCAGTATAAAGACGTTATGCTTGTATCGAGATCGTCTACAAGATTGACATACCACTACCACATATTCCCACAAAAGCTGGCTTTACTTTGACCTGGCTCGCACCACATTCTGGGTCTTCCACCACATCCAGGCGGATGTCTTCTCTTCCGTGGAATCGTACGGCGCGCATGTTGACTTGGATAAATTTAATGAAGTTACTCAATATAATCCGTGTCTTATAAATATAAACCTATCGGGGTGCAGCTGACATGATCTGCAATATGTAAGTTCAATGTTGAAGAAAGAGCCGACGTTAGGCAAATGATACCCAGACGGCTTATATATAGACTCCATTTCCAGAGCCGACAGCCGGGGTGACCCCGCAACCTTCGCCCGTGGGACAGAATGTGTCCCACATTATACGTACCTTGTCCCACATCTACAAGGCGGTTTAAGCGTCGGATAAAGACCAGGACAAGGGGCCTCGCCCTCACCCGCGGAGGATAAATGCAGGGTAATATGGGTGGCCCCGGTCTCCAAGGGTGAAGGGTGACTGGCGGTCCAGTACTGCTCACTCTGCGGAGGGCTATGTCCTCAGTCTACAGGACATGCATCAAGGGCAGCAGAAACTCGCCGCACTCAGCCCAGACATAAACATGCGAGGCTGCCGATAAGGCTACGTTCCACTGTAAGTTTGAAAGACAACCGAGCAATTACGGAAACGAACGAGGATAATCAAGGTAATGAGCATCGCAATATAAATTAGATTCATAATGAGGCCAGCTCAAACTTTCGAATTTGGGATGTTATGCAAAGTAATTAACAGGACTTCACTTCCGATTTCGAGAGAGGAGTCCCCTCAGAGCCTCAGTTTCACCCTCCAACTTCGAGACCCGAAGTCTCAGCTCATCGCGCTCCTTGCGAACAAGCTCCAGCTCATCCTCTACGCTCTTCAGCCGATCCGCCCGCCTCTGACGACACCGACGAGCCGCAAGTGTGTTGAGCTTGCGCTTTTCAATGCGCGAAGAATCAACACGACTCACGGCATCGTCACCCTGCGACATTGCAGGAGTCACAGGGCTTGACAGTGAGGTTGAGACGGAGGTTGGCATCTGAGATACAGGGGAAGCATTGGAATAGGAATGCCCGTCTGGAGAATAAATTAGACACGGGGTCATCAACACAATCGCGACACGGAATGCGGCATACCTTGGGAGTTTGTAGAGCTAGCCACAACAGAAGGAGCGATCACCGGGGGCTCATGGGATCCCGAATCCGAAAGAGAAGAGAAGGTGGTGGATGCCACGCCATACCCCGGATCGTTCAAGATGTCGAAATCGGCACCATCGAACCCATCCGCGTATGGCGCAGCATCCTCGAGAGATAGGAAATTCCAGTCGGTATCAGTAAAGGACATGTTGCCGGCTCGAGCCCAGGGATCTGGGTCTTGCGCAAAGACATCGTGAGATTGAATGAGGGGAGACGCCGAGGGGATGGACCCTGGCGGCTCGAGGAACGTAAAAGAATGATCATAGTGGGAATGCGAAGAATTAAGCCATGGTGAATACCCCAAGGACGGCCCGCGGGGAAATTGTTGTGGACCGCCGTTGGGAAGGTTGCCAGAAGACGAACTTTGACTGCATCTTTCCTGTGTTGGTGGTGCAAGTGCAGTTTTCCATGAAGAGATAGTTTGGACGGGCCTTTAAAAGGCCCGAAGGCTGTTCCTTAAAAGGAGGAGGTGGAGCGTGACGTCCTTTACAGGACAGAAGATTAGGGTGAGAAGACTCAAACAGTCGAGTCGTGTCCTGAGGAAAGAAGAAAAGGACTTTGGTTTTAAGGCCAGGCAGCGCGGTTTTGCGCCTGGAGGCTGAGGCCGCCGGGGGCTCCGCCAGTGATCCTCGGGTCGCTGCTGTGATTGGTTGCTTCCAGCATTGCCCCCAAGACTCATCGTGACTCATTTTAGCGCGTGTAGAATTGGCCAATCATGGGCCGTTCAAGGAGCGGGGCTTGCCCATTCTGAGATTAGACCCGGTCCTTGCGAATCTGGAGTCGCGAAGAGGCCATAGATTATGATGTCTTTGTGCCTTCAGGGTGAAACCCCTTGTGCATATACGCTTCAGTGGGGCTCATGCTGTAACCAAAAAAGGTCATACTCACCGCAGGAAACGTCGATCTTTAAATATCTATGAGGATTGAAAAATCTAAAGAGACTTGTCAATAGTATGAGTGCAAGTGACCCTCAAGAGTATTGGAAAGTGGATAACCAACAGGGGTCTCCAATTTGTATGGAATTAAACATCTCCAGGGCCGATATTGTCGCTGCATGGAATCTACCATTATAATCTGAATTCTGGAAAGTTAAGATCTATAGACGTTCTTCACACTAGCCAGTATGCTTATCTTGTCTCTTCAAACTATGTGCCTGTCGATCAATCTAGGTCAGATGAACCCACGGGGATATTGAGTCATACTAACCAGTTAAAGTTGTCTATAGAGACGGGCATAAATGCCCTAACCTTGTTTGGCATGACACCGCTGCCAGGCTTACTGGCAGCAATAATCTAGAACTTCTAGACGCTCCTTTCATACGTCTCTAATCTTGGGAAGGATCTTTCCCGGATAATATTTAAGAACAATAAATTTACCTTACACGAGAGCTACTGAAACTATAGTCTCCCAACCCCTAAAATGATGTGTAGGACTAGACTCTAAACTAACTCCCAACACATGAAAAAAACCCCTAAGATTAACATACGCTGATCCCTCTAATTGGCACAACGGTGCAATCTATATTGAAAAGATGAAATTCTGACACTGGCACTGTAACCTGTTCCTCATCTGAAGCTCGAATTGTGTTATCGAAAGTTTAGGTTGTAAGTACGGAGTACGTCGTGTAGATAGTTGCCAGGGCCACACGTTGCTCCAGACTCAGCTGAGTCATCATTAAAGGGCCGCCCAAAATTCAAATTCGGAAAGCTTCGATCTGTCATTGAGAAATAGCAAAAGTAGTGTTGAGATCCCAATAGCACTGGGATCTCGGGCAAGCTGGCGTCCCTCAGGTGTGTGAGCCTATTGCGGGCCCGAAGCATAACCCCGCGGGTCCAGTCGATGACACAGATCCGTGCCCCTCCTCCAATTTCTTTTCTTTCTTTTCCTCCACGCGCATTCACCATGGCGACCGCAGCAGCCCCCGAGTCCTCGCTTATTTCCCTCCTCTACCGTTCGTATCCTACAGTTATCTCCCCCGATGCGACCGAACCGGATTACATTCTCGCTTCATCAAAGATTTTCCCTTCCGTGAACTTCAGCGAGACTGAAGAAGCCGAGATCAAGCAATGGCTCGCCTCAACTACTGGGTTGAAGACTGCGCTGGCCGGTAATGACCAGACCGTCGTGAGCAACATTCTCTCACAGTTGAACGCTCACCTCGCCAGTCGCACCACTCTGCTTGGTGCGAAGCCCTCGGTCGCAGATATCGCCATCTATGCCCTCGTTGCACCACTCGTCGAGCAATGGTCACCTGAGGAGCGTACTGGAGAGCAAGGCCAGCACAACATCGTGCGCCATATCGACTTCGTCCAGAACTCCAACCTATTCTCTCTGCAGATTCCCGAGGAAGAGAAAGTGCAGATCGACGTGAACGACGTGAAATTCGTCCCCAAGCCCGTCGACCCGAAGGAAGAGAAGGAGCGCAAGAAGCGCGAGAAGGCCAATGCCCAGAACGCCGACCCCAAGGCCGAGAAGCCTCTTGTCGTAGGCCAGGGTAAACCCGAGAAAGCCACCAAGGGCGACGCTCCCGCCAGCGATGCCGCTGCTGCTGCTGCCGCCGCCGGCCACAAGACCGCTAAGAAGGAGAAGAAGGAGAAGGCACCCAAGGCCCCTAAAGCTCCAGCAGCACCAACCACCCCTCCCTCCCCATCTCTCATCGACCTACGTGTCGGCCACATCCTCCGCGCCATCAACCACCCCAACGCCGACTCTCTCTACGTTTCCACTGTTGATTGTGGCGACGCCCCCGGTGCCGACAACACTTCCGTGGATGAGGAGACCGGCAAGACCGTGCGGACGATTTGCTCCGGTCTCAATGGCCTCGTCCCTCTGGAGGAGATGCAGGGCCGCAAGGATCGTTGCCGTCTGCAATCTGAAGCCTGTGACCATGCGTGGGATCAAGTCCTGTGCCATGGTTCTCGCCGCATCCCCACGCGTCCCCGAGGGTGGTGACGACCACGCTGGCCCTGTCGAACTCGTGAACCCCCCTGCTGATGCCCCCGCTGGTGAGCGTATCACTTTCCAGGGTTGGTCTGAGGGTGAGCCTGAGAAGGTTCTGAACCCAAAGAAGAAGGTCTGGGAGACTTTCCAGCCTGGCTTTACCACTACCGCCGACCTTGAGGTTGCATTTGATAGCAGTGCGGTGCCTGTTGCCAAGGAGCAGGAGGGCAAGCCTGCTATTGGAAAGCTGGTCACAGCCTCTGGTATTATTTGCACTGTCAAGACTCTAAAGGGTGCTGCTGTGCGGTAGAGTACAGATTTCTTGTCTTCCGTAGCATTGTGATATCACTAAAAAATCAAATCGTTCTATGCATACCCACGAATAGATGGACAAAAATCACAAATTTCATCGCTAGATTTACCAATTTGACGCCAGAGACATAAGGTCGTAAATTTTTTTTTTAGAGCAACATCGGACTTCGGCCCATGGAAATTGTTAATGGCTGAAGTAGAGACGTGGGGGAGCAAGTATCTACAAATATAAAATACGAATGGAACAGCCATTGAAACAAGATCCGGACGACAGTGCGCGATTATTTGGTCAAGGCAATCCCCAGAGATGGGCCACGCTGGTCAAAGACAACATAGAATGACTTGAGGAAGACATCACCAAAGATCTGCATACTAGAGCCTTGGTTAGACTGCACACCACCCATGCAAACTACAAAAAATATCAATATTAGCAATGAACCATAGCAATCGGAACCAGAATGCTGAGGATGACTTACTTGTGTCACCAGTAGTGCTGTTCGTTCCAACTTCAGAATACTTGATATAAGCTCCTGGGACGGTGGCAGTGAAGCTATCGCCCAATTTCATGGTCAAATTGGGAGGAGTAGTGCTGCAAGGGAAAACATAGCCACCAACACTGCTAGCGTACGAAGAGCCGGGGACTTCCGCGTAATAAGCCTTGACGACGGTAGGACTGAGCAGCATGAGGGTAGTACCGGTGTCGGCAATCGCAGTTGTCACGTCCGAGAATTCCTGCAAATCACCCTTCCCAACAGCAAACGCAGAAGATTCGAAACTCCAAAACCCCTTGGAGGAGTCAATGGAGATATTCGCCATGGTACCCTGGTACAGACTGTGGTCGATAACACCGAAACCGTACTCGCCCACCGCATCGGTGCGAAGGCGCGTGGTGAACACCGGTTCCTCAAGGTCAGCGGCGACGTTTTCGAAGAAAGTCTTCTGGGGCCCGGGCGTGAAACTGTTAAGCTTGGAGAAACTGAGACCGAGGAGGCCGTCAGAAGCGGTATCTTGCAGGAACTCGCTCGATGCATCTGTCGCAATGCCGAAGACCTGCTTCGGGACGATGGCGCCACCGATGTTGACGAGATCCTGTGCAAGACCGCCGTCTGCGTAGCTGTTGTCGCCGTATTGGATCTGAAATTTGCCTTCCATTTCCTCATAGTCGCTTGAGGTCTTGGGGTTGTAGAATGTGCGGTCTGTCTTGGCTTTGGATTGGAGTGAGCTGCCCAGCACCCACCTATATCAGATAGTTAGTTCATGGTCCTGAGATGGCATAGGATCAACCACGAAACATACATATCAGCTGAGCCAGTATCGAAATCGAGAGTGATCTTCTGCCCGCCAATCAAGACGGGGGACACGAATTCAGAATCACCCTGCACGGATTTGGCATCTACAGATCCACTTTCTGCTGACTGGGCCTCGGTTGTCTGGCTGCTTTTCGAGCTACCTGTGGAGGTAGATGCTGTGTCGGAATCACTGGAGGTGCCAGAGCCGGTAGGAGTGCCAGAGCCTCCAAACCCCCAGGTGAATGGGACAAAATCAAATGGATCGGTTGAGAACGGGTCGTCGTTGCTGGAAGCCGAAGCGATGATGCCGTACTTGCGGTAAGCTTTTTGAATATCATTTTGTCCATGGCGCACATAGTCAGAGCGCTTGAATCGTTCAATCTGGAAGGATTTAGATCTGCGGACGGGGCGAATCTTGGTCGGTAAAGCGAGGACGTTATAGCCCAGAACAAGGAAAAGCGCGAGAGAGACTAGCAGATGCATGTTGTGATATGGGCCAGCCAGAGGAAGTCGAAATAAGGAGGGTTTTCTATAACAAAATCGAGCAACCTCCTGGGTCTATAGAAACTTTTTTTTTTTTTTT
>KZ119301.1:27267-68187 GCA_002153405.1 Mycosphaerella populi pn0402
CAGAAGCAGAACTGAAAATGGTTTCTCATCATGAAAGAAGGAGCAAGGAAGAAAGGAAATATGTGGAAAATTTCAGCATACCTATTAGAACTTCGAAAAAGGCGAGAGCTTTGCTGCAAGTTGAAATATTCCTGGCTTCGTTGACTTGTAAGCTTCATGTCAAAACCGACAGTCAAAGTGAGAATGAATAGTGCTTGATGTCATTCAGATGGTAGTGCATGTTGTTCATGACCCATTTGTTTGTCGTCGAACAGAAGTTTTGGAAAACTTTTCCTCATAAAGACAGGGAGAGCAAGAGCGTTGCAAAATTGACTTACAAGGATGTTAGTGTACTGTGCAATACTATCATTAGATTGCCATTGTCATGATGGAAACGAAATGCGCCTTCAACATTGAAAGAACACACTCCAAATCAGCTCTGGGAGAGGGTGGAAAAGAAAAAGAAGAAGAAACAGCGGGAGAAAAGAAAAGCTCGACGGGTGGGGCCTCTGCAAACACTGCAAACAAGGTTTCCGCTTCTGCGCTTCAGTGTCATACAACGACATTTTTTAATCTGGTCTATCCTCTTCAACGCACGCGATGAACGATAGACGACGAGTGAACGGTCCACCTGGTGGGACAAGGCCGCCGGTATTTTTGTCGAATCTTCAATCAGGGAAGGCCAATGCCGACCGTCCACGACGCCAGCGCCAACCCGCAGAGTTGCGGAAAATCTGTATGCGGGTCTCCAATACGGAAGCACAAGTCAAGTTTACTAATTGATTGAGTATAGTTCTCAAGACGGGTCTGATACCCTCTGCGTCAGGATCCTCATATCTCGAATTTGAACCATCCGCCTCTCTCGCCGCAAATCGCTCTAGCCCTAAATCTATGATACCGCCATCCTCGGCATTGAAGCTTGCCTGCACCGTCCATGGTCCAAAGCCTTTACCTCGCTCAGCAGCATTCTCCCCGAACCTTGTTCTTACGACTCATGTCAAATATGCACCGTTCGCTGCCCGCCGGAGGAAGGGGCATGTCCGTGATTCCAGTGAGCGGGACCTCGGCGTACACTTAGAGACGGCCCTGCGCGGCGCCATTATTGCCGAGCGCTGGCCTAAGTCGGGCCTTGATATTACCATTACGATTCTTGAAGCCGAGGATGATCGTTGGTGGGGTGAACCGCCCGACTCGCATGATGCCTCCTGGGGTATGATGAATGTTCTTGCGGGGTGCATCACTGCCGCTTCAGCTGCTATTGCGGATGCACATATCGATTGTCTGGATCTCGTGGCTGGCGGCGTTGCTGCTATCACCGAGGACATTGGAGAGCCACCGTTAGGGTCTGGGAAGCTCATGCTAGATACGGACCCGGCAGAACATTCTTCTATCTTATCTGCCTGCGTGGTAGCATATATGCCAGCGCGTGATGAAATCACGGAGCTCTGGCTCAAGGGAGATAGCTCTAAGGCTGTCCTTGCAGATGGAGATACTCGACTTGGCCACGAGGCTCTCATAGATGGGGCGGTTGATGCTGCTCGGGGCTCCTATTCAGTTTTGTCGGATGCTATTAAAGAATCGGTCCTAAATGCGATGACTCATTCATGAAGACATAGAAAATACTTATCTAATGAAGAAATGACATTGAAATCTGGGTCAATTTGCTGCGGTGATTTGCCCGACAGCCATCTATGTCGAAGCTGTTCGTATCAAATCTCAACATCATCATACTTTTAAGCCATCCACCAAATTCTCAATAAAGCTCAAGTATTTTAGGTATATACCGGATTGTATGTATCCGAAAATATGCAGGAATTTTCAGAGGAAGCTACCTGTGGATGTGACAAGATGTCTCCAAATCGTTCCTTCAGAAAGAGTGCAAATCTCGGATGCCATCTTCCTCGACCTTCAAATCCTCTCTTCACTTCACATTTTCCCCAACCATTCTAATACCATACATTTAGGCCACGCAAAAGTCTTTAAAGGTGACACTATCTCGATTCATCTACACAGGGCTTCATTAACATTTTCCAGCTACCAGGATGTCTCCAACGCTCCCACCACTGAAGAAGCAACCCAAACAACGCTAATAATTTCGTGGCAGTGAACCCCCTGTGTCGACCTAACCTCAGTTTGCTGAAGGAATAGGCTCTTATGCCGCAACTTCTGGGCCCATATTTGGGACTTTCAGAGCCCAGGTTGTCCTATTCTCAACCAATGCCACAGATCCTTCGCCAGGGCGCATCGCAAATACGGGTCTACTGCGCTTCAAGGTGAACCCACGTCGATTTCGACGGGGCATTCATCGGCACCGAGTCAATCTCCAACATCAACCTCGCCTGGATTTGTCGAACCAAACCAGGGTTTCAAGCACAACGAGAAGGCCAATGGAGAAGAGGACAAGGAATAATATGGCAAAGAAGAAGATAACAACACGAACACCGAGGAAAAAAGCGTTCTTATGCAGATGATACATTTCCCTTCATTTTTATTCGAACGTATTTTTCCGTGTCCGTATACATCAAGATCACAAACATGGCACCTGCACAATAACCTGAAATTCTGAACATCTAAAATGAATACCAAGCTTATTGCAATACTCTTAGTAGTAAGATGTAGAACCTCTCCTAGACTGGTTTCAGAATGACGATCTTTCTTTCTCCATTCGCTTCTTTTCCCATCTATCCCCCATACCTTCGCAAGGAAAGTTATATTGGGTTCGGTTTTCGGCATATCTAGAATCTCCTCTCACTTGTGTTTTTACTACTCTTCACTCACTCTTGTTCAACTCTTTCTCTTGCAATTCTCTACGCTCAATACTTTAGCAATTATGGCAAAGACAAAGCCCAGCTCCAGCGACCCCCAAACCCAGAAGAAGACAACGACTCGTGTTCGCAAGTCGAAGACCAGCGCTTCCAACTTTTCCTTCGACAAGGACGTGATGCTTTTGTTCCACATTGTACAGTCCGGTGCTATTACTGTGAGTGTTCGATTCATAGATGAAAACTCGATTCTAATATATCACTAGCCGGACTGGAGTGTGGTTAGCAGTAAGCTCAATTGTTCCAAGACTGCTGCCGCAAAACGCTTTGGTCGTTTGAAGGAAAAGATCGAAAGGGCAGAAGCTTCCAACCCTGTCGCACTGACAGATACGGGCACCCACGGCTCCGAGCAGATCAGTGGTGAGAAAATCGAGAAAATGGACAATACGGGCTTCCTTAAGGATCAGGAAGTTAAACTTGAGTATGAGGAGGTCGGGGCAATTCGCTTTGAGGATTACCACGCCAGCGCTCTCGAGGGTAACCCGAATGAGGAGTTCAACAACATGTTTGCAGATGAGCTCCTGTCGGAGTACCAGCCTGCTGCCAGCGACATCAATTAAGTTTATCACTGAATAAATCCGATTCCTCGCTTGGGGTCGTGATAGTGACCGCATCCGGCCGCTTTTGCGGGACAGCTTACCCAGTGATTCTTTGTTCCCATGACTCTTTCGAATTTTGATCAGCTATGATGAGGCTTTACCGGAAATTGATATGCAACATTTATGGATATTGCAAATTTTACCCTTTTGTAGGCTTGCGCGTGGAGCTCGGAGCTATTAGCTCTCAAGATGCCAGTTATAAGGTGGACAGTCGTTAGTCTCAGTAACAGAAAAAAAGAGAGAAAAAACCCCCTTCTCCAGACTGCCCCTGGGAATTGATCTTGAACAGAGAGCTTGAACAGAGAGCTTTCTGCCTACCTATAGGTAGACTTAGGTAGTATACAAATAGGATTTCTCAAAAGGAGTGACCATAGATTGTAATTATACATTCCCATCTATTTTTTTCTTGAACGTAAAGAGTACCTCCCTATGTAAACTCTTCAAATAAATCCATATGGCTTGGTCTGTAAAGAGCAATTGCCATCACATGCACAGAATACTAATATCTAGTATCTGTCGACTGGAGCTTGTAGAGACCAAAAGGAAGGATCAGCCTGATTTACACATTTTATACAACTGATAGGCAGCAGAATTCCCTAACAAGAGAAAGGCAAAAAGATCTTATATCCCTGTTATTATACACTGAAGCCTAATCTAGACAGCCTTATAGGCATTGCGATGACCGATGGCTACAGAGTAAACCACGAAGATATTTAAGGCAGTAGGCTCGCTGGGAGACTTATGCATACCAAAAACTTGATATATAGTCTGTTTTCCTTGTCGTGTCTCCATTTGCATCTTAATCTGTGCCTAGTGATGGCGGGCGAGTTGATCCGCTGGCGTACTTTTGTGAGACTCTTCGCAGTGCAGCTCTACGGACAGAGAGAGCGGTTTTGAGTGAGAGTAAGTGCGTGCCAAATGCTAACGTGCTCGACCTTTTGGTCGATCCGACCTCTTCGCTTCCCCCCTCTTCTTTCACTTCAACCCTCCCCCTTCCCCTCTAACTTTCCACTCTGCAATTTATCTCTCTAACTTCGCATCACAGCTTCAATCGTGGAGGTCTCTGGCCTGGTATGTACTTACAAGAAGCACCTCGACTTTTTTTAATCCTGAATTCACACTGCTGACACTTCAAAGTGACACCATGCCTCGGGTCAAGAAGTCTGCCGCGGCCGATGAGCCCGGTGAAGCTTCACACCCAGTGACCCCAGTGAAGCAGCCACGCAAGAGGGGAGCAAAAGCGCTGCAGTCATCTCCGGCTACCTCGTCTGGCGCTTCATCGGTCAAAACGCCCCGAAAGCGGATGCCTGACAATAGCGAAACTACACCCGATGACTCTGCCAAGAAGCGCAAGAAGATCCAGAGTCTGAAGAACCAGCCACTCCGTCTGGTGCCCATGGCTTCTATCAATGAGCCGCACGAGAAAGATCTAATCTTTCTGTTTGCCTGCATCCAAAATTCTGATCTCGCAAACGTAAGTTCTTAGCCCAGCAGGGGAGTACAATATCCCAATTCTAACAGTCTTCAGCCGAACTACAGGGCCGTTGCTGAAGAACTGGGAATGACCTACATGTCAGCCAGTGGTCGCTACAATTCCATCAGAACCCGTATCAAGAAGATATGTGACAGCTTTGGATTGAATTCTGATGAGAACGAGGATGAGCACGAGCCTGAATCCAAGGCAAAAGTCAAGACCGAGCTCGAAACAGGTGACGAAGAAGACATCGAGGAGCCACACGTCGAAGATAAACTTCACAAAGAAAACCTTGAGAATAATTCTTCTGACGCATCTGGTTCCGTTGATGGTGATGAGGACGTGAATTGAGCAGCCATCGCATTAGCACAGTGGCTTTGCTGTCTCTACTTCAGTTTTCAGTACAGACAAATTCGGACTACGTTCACAGGAAGACGGGTTCTTGAGAACATGCACACAATTATCTAGATCATTTTCCCGCGACATAATCGTCATCAAGTCCATGTATCTAGGGTATTCAATTGACATTTCTTAAGTTTAACAGCCTATGTATTTGAGTGACCGAGATGTCTCTAATTATGGATAGTCCCGTACTGTGTCAAAATCAGACGGCGAGTCTAGGCATAACGCTCATTTCCATAAAGCTCAGAGAACACTGTGCTCGAATAACTGGTGGAATAACCAGCAAACTCAAATCAGTGTCAGAATAAGTTACTCTGTAGCGTGAAAATGCGGGTAAAGTCACGTATTCGTCGTGCCTTTTCGACTATTCTCTCTTCTGAAAGGTCTCAAAAACCAAGGGGTTTCGGTACAATTCTTTCTTCACATTAAGCTACATTTGATCTCTTCATCTACTTTTTTTCATTTGATCTTTCCCCAACTTTCGAATTCTTCCTCTTTACCCTTGCACTCACGCTCCACCACTCATTTCACACCCCACTTGACAAGCTCTTGGTTCTTATTCCTATGCTCAGCACTCCTGAGTTTTTTGTTCTTGGCCTGACATCTTACTAGAAACGCCATCATGTCTCCCAAAAAGAGTGCTACCACAAGTGCTGCTGCCAGCACTTCTCGAGTGAGCAAGAGCGCCAATTCGCCCAAGAGCACAGCTCCTGCCCGATCCCTCGCCACTATCATGACCTTTGACAACTTCCTTCTGCTCTGGCTGTGCTATGAGAGTACTGATGAAGTATGCCAAGCAATCTCGTTCCTTCTCAAAGTCTGCAGCCATTAACATATTCAAAGCTTCCTGACTATCAGGCCATTGCCGACCGCCTCGGGATCTCTCGCCATGCTACGCACCAGCGTTTCTACACCCTGCGGAACTATTTCAAAGGCTTGAAGGATGACAGCGGAGCTGGGTTTTCGCTTCCCAAGAAGAAAACCCCTAAAGGGAAGGGCAAGGGAAAGAAGGCCAAGGCAGGCGCAGAGGCCGAGGCCCCTTCCATCGAGTCATCGGGAATTAAGGCTGAACCAGTTGATCTGGATAGCATGGAAGAATGTTTTACTTTTCCAGGCGAAGCCGATACCCAAGGTTGGGTTGATGAGGAGGAGGACTGCTGCTAGACTATAGGACATGTTTTACTTGCGGGGTCTCTCAGCAAGTGAGCAGCACTCCTGGATTAGGAGGGAGTAAAGAGCGCTGTTTCATATTCAAGAACACAAAAGCTTTTGCTTTTTATCAATCTACGGATAATTGTTCTCGGCCTGTGAGCCTTTGTCTATTAAATATCCTGGAATTTATGACTTGTGAAGACATATTCTTACATCTCCTTTCATTTTTATTCCAACGTGCCTACCAATTTACATTCATGCCTATTTTCAAATACATACATAGGCAAGACCTGGATTGTATGAACTAGCTTAACCTACTAGATAGCTCCTAAACTTTGGTGTTCCTTAGAGCCCTCGGGAAGTATGGGAGCAACAAGAATGAGCTCAGCGTCATTGTATGAACACGAGCCTCAACGGTCATACTGGCACACCCGTGGAAAATTGAAATAAATTTCTGATACCGGGAATATGAGTAGCATAGACATATAGTTCGGTCCGTAGAAACTATTATCCATTGGCCACCAAGGGCTTCGTGCCACACGTGAGCATTGTTACGGAGTGGATAAACTCTCGGCCGAACTCCAATCTCAATCGTCCACACGTGACCGCTCCTTGGTCTCTTTCGCCATCTTCAGTGATCTGATGTCTCGAACCTAAAGGACGCACGGAGCGTTGCGTGTCAAATGACAGCAAAATTCGCTTATATGCAAGATAAGGTTCTCCATGCGGTATGCTCACTGTGAAACACCATGGGAGGGGCAACACGGCCAAAGAACTGATTCGAGACACCTTTTATCCACCAAGGACTGAAGAACGTTTGATTCATCACATGCAGGATTAAGGACTCCGCAATGCTACATAGATTAGCACGTTGGTCCTCCGTACTTACAGCAAATAGCTTCTTTATTTAATTTATCGAGATCATGAAGTGTAGGTACTTCGTGTCCGGACCACTCCGTACTTTGTCACTCAACAGAGTACGGCGGGGAGTACGACGGCCCCTAAAATAGTGGACCAGGCGACAAAAATAAACTTGTTGGCAAGAACAAAGAATTTCAGTCTCGTGGGCGCCAATGACGGGATTCACATTATCGATTTAGTCTGAACTGAGTCAGGTTCGAAGCATATTCGCCTGCACTACTCCTTTCTAAGGAGGTGCTCTGTATACATAAATCCAAGTTGCAATTAAGTGACTCGGCGATCCTGGGTTGGCTGGTGGCGGTGTAGCTGTTTCTCCCAATCTTAGGGCAATTTCCGAAGGGCTCAGGGTAGCAAATCGTCTAGGATCTCTCGAAGAGATCTTCATTGTGCTGTATGGAGCACAGTTTGGTGTGATGACTTCCCAGAAAGGGGTGGTGATTCCTGGTCTAAACCTCCACCGACGATCGAACATGTACTGCGGGCCCATCCAATCGAAATCGGGTATCGATCGATCGTCTTTCCTTAGACGATTTAGGGGCTTAGTGGATCTTGAAAGAACTACATACTCAAAGGGCATAATAATTAGTGATTATTAGGCTAGCTCATGATCCTGTAGGGGGGAGACGGGGATACGGGTGATGATCCGATAGCATAGTTGACATTGGAACGAAAATAGTTCGCAAAACTATTGGACGCAGTAACATGGAAACATTTTACAGAAGGAATAGGCCTAGACTTAAATGAGACCTGCCAAAACGCAGGAATCCATAATGTATTTACCATAAGAACCTAGAGTTAAGCTTGGTTCCACGGTTCAAGGCGGAGCCAGGCACGTTTCATGCTCGAGGAGATGGCCGACTATTATCCCTGAGCATCGTCACAACTCTGGGAAAACAGCGCGAAATTCAGCGCGACTTTGCTTTTTTTTGCTTCTGCCTCATCACAAAAATCCAATTTTGGACCTTTGGAAATTTACATGGGATTCTTTGTGACACTGGCGCCCAAGTTTGCGGTCCGCTCCATTTAGTGGCTTCTAGTGGCCAACTGGAGCCAGATGTCAAGCAATCCGAATGATTTAAAATGCCAAAAATGGCACTCGGTTCACAGGCTCGTGCGACTAAGAGCGAGGAGCTCCACTTAATGCTGTCTATCGATCACCTCATCACACCAATAGTGCTCGGTGCGGAAATTGGGTTCCCCATCGCTGGCCAATTTCTATCGTCTCCACTTGCGCCGCCTTTCCTAAAGCTTTTGCTTCGTCGGCATTCAAGCCCCAGCTCCTTCGCTCATTAGAAAACTCAAGTGCCTGGAGATGAGGCGGGCACTGTCCGCGATGCTGCACAAGGCTAGTTCCACTGGTCTGTGGCTGAATATTGCATCCTTAATGATGCGTCCCTGTCACGCCCAGTGGAGCCTGTTCCAGACCAAGGCTGTGACTCCCAGCTTCTCCGGCCTCTCGCTGCACCCTGGACGTTTTCTCCGGAGAAATGACTTTCCTAGTCGCATTTATTGATCCAGTCATTCCGGCTTTCGCCGCCCAGGGTGTTCCAGGTGGATTTCGTGAACGGTTGACATTTGTGGGGGGGAGGGTACGTACCTATTCCCACGGCAAAGGACCTGGTAAAGGACAAGGTTCAAGTCAAGCAGAGAAGCATGTATGCATTTTTGGGTGACAGCGGTCACCCGTGTGTCAGAATTCTTGTCTGGGCACAGCCGACGGAGGCATCTTAATTGCCTAGCGTGTTCGAACCTGCTTCGACCTGGCCCCATTTCGTACCCGATGCAACGGATCATGGAGAACACACCAGGGCACCCCTCTCCCCCTGGATCCAGGCACATCTCTAAAAGTTAAAGATCGTCATGGTGGGAACTTGACATGGTCTACTCTGTATCTCCACTAGGCTTTGTTCCAGTAGGGCCGCCGTAGTCCGGGCTTCCAGCTTTTTTTTTGTCCTCATCTCCAGGATGACCCTTGATCTATATGGCTATTCCTTCGTCTCTACCATTCTCCATGCTGCCATGATCCTACGGGCTCCATATTGATCTTCCATGAAGACCTTCAGGTCTGGCCTCTTCGCTGCTACCGGTTCATGAAATATCGCTTTTTGTGGGCCCCAACGTCACTACCTCAACGATTTGTGCCGTTGGGTTTTAAACTGACATAAATCAGCGAACGAATCTGGAAATCTCTAGTGGTTCACAATGGTTGGTTTGAGAAAGCTATTCCAAGATCGCAATTCGCCGCGACCATCAACACAGACTGGGTCTACAGAGGAGGATAATCAAGTTAATATGAGGGAGCTATATACTCATGAAAGCCTGGGGCTAGGTCATTTATCACCATGTCCGCCGTCTCCAGCTCCTCCTTCGCCTGGTCTAGGAACATCTCGGGCCCTGGACGCTTCTCAGCACTTTGAGGATATCGAAAGGCAGTTTGAAGATCTTCATAAGCACATAGCTGCTCGGCCCCAGACTTCCCCTTCGCAGAAGCCATCAGCTGAGAAAGAACTCCCCGAGCTTCCAAGCCGTCCCAAGCTTCGACACATCGACCTAATGGAAGCAATTCTTACGTCGCCTGACCGGTCCCCAGAACCTAGCCCTCAAACCCTCTCTTCGCCTACAAGTCCCTACAATGAAGATGTTGCGGAAAGGAATATGACAAGGTTTCTTCGTCTCCAGTATCGTGCTGGGTTCAAGAGCGCCGGAGTCATGCCCAAGTTCTACCAAGAAGATGTCGCGGACCGTAACATTGCGCAATATAGCAAACGTTCAATGTCTTCTTTGAGCCTACGCTCCTCGCCTGCCGCTCCGGGCAGAGTACATAATCTCAGCAAAAAGCCACGAAAGCTCTCTGGTAAGCCTAACTGGACATCGGATAGCGATCTTCGCAATCGATCTGAGGAGAAGGGATCTCGCATGTCGCAACGACATAGTCCGATTCGTTCGCAGAGATCAGCGCCTACCTTGTCTGCAGGCCAGGCCAGTGGTCCATCGGGTCCTTCTAGTCAACGTCTGGGTGTTCCTTCGGCGCACAAGCAAGGGAGCAATTGGAGAAGCGCTCCTTTACCGGATAGTCCGACGCTCCCCACTCCATTCAATGGTGGTGGATCACCAGTTGCACAGCAGCCAGTTCCTGTCACAGCGCGGCGATCATCTTTAATTCCCAGAAATCGAACTCAGCCAACTTTCTCTGTCTCGACTTCAAGAAAGAATGTGCGAGATCTTTCGATCAACACACAATTGGCTGCCAAAGGACGACCCAAGATCGCGCATAAAGCTATTCAGCCTCCCACTCCTTCAACTTCCGATCTGAAACGAGCTCCGAGCATAGCAGAGGTTATGAACAGTCCATTACCGGCTCAAACACCAACAACGCCAGTGCCCTCCCCCAGATTCAAAGCTTCGGAGATGATGCAACTATTCACCAAAGCTTACATGTCTACTCAGGGCATGAGTCCTCACCCAACTTATGAGACTCTGCAGGATGCAATTGTTCGAGAAATAAATTCGCACGAAGCTTTTCAACATGTCCCAGTTCCAGCCGCTCAAGGCCCCCTCTTCACACCGTCGGATAGTTCTGCCTTTGACAAGAATGAGCAGCCAGACCTAGATCGAAGTGCATCCGCCAAACAGTCCAATAGGGTCAGGACCAAGGGCTCTTTCAAGAGGAATAGGCGCAACTCAGAATCTCGACGCAGTATATCTAATATCGTACATTCCAAAAGCTATGAAAAGATCGTTCGTCGTGTTGCTTCATCCCCTGGTCGCCGGCATACCGATGCCCCTGCTCCTTCGCCACGCCTTATCGCCGATGTTCAGAAGCCACAGCAAGCTACATCCAAACAGAACAGTGGACAGCCGCTCACCTACATGGATGTTCTTGCACGTGCTAGCAGCACGAGCAAGGCAAGAAACTCTCGAAAGCGAGGTAACTCGGAGTCTGCTAGCAATGTCGCTGCTATTCCTCGTAGCACTGTCGCTCCTATGTCAGCTCAACGAACCTCGGGAACTGTGTCCTCAATGCAAGCGAAGTCTGTGCCTTCAAAAGATAGCAAGAGCAGCTTGTCAGTTGACGAAAGCGACGATGATATCATCCACCTACCTAGCGTGGCCGCCCCTCCGAGAGTACAAATCGAAGGCGTTGATCTCAACAATGTTCACTACTTTGTTGACTCGTCCACTCCTTCTGAGGCCCATAAACTTATGAGCTGGCCCCAGCGTGGCCAGTCTACCAATGCTTCAGCTGAGAGTCGACTTGGCCCAATCGCTCGAGCTAGGATGCAGCTTCGTGGAGTGCGCTCCGTTGAAACATATTAGCCTCATCCAGAGGCCCATATCACACTCTCTCAAAAGGAACTAATTTTCCTTCTTTTTTTTCCCCTCCCAAATAACGAATATTTACGACACCTTTCTCTCAAAAAGCTCATTGATACCTTCGAGATTTATCCCGCGACTCCGCGAAACCCCCTCCCAACATATATGGATCGGACTCTCGCTATATTCCCTTCTTTTCATCCTTTACCTCTCTTGAACATAACTAGCATTGATTCCCTCCACTTTCGAGCCAAATCATCTC
Source organism: Mycosphaerella populi pn0402 (assembly GCA_002153405.1). NCBI lineage: Eukaryota > Fungi > Ascomycota > Dothideomycetes > Mycosphaerellales > Mycosphaerellaceae > Mycosphaerella > Mycosphaerella populi. The sequence goes on from KZ119301.1 coordinate 39,193, forward strand.
ACCCTCAACCAAGTCTATCCTTGCATTATTACATTTTCCTTGTTTCCCCCACATGCCAATATTCAAAGCCCCCAAAAATGTGTACATTCTATGCCCTTCTATCCTGTTGTTAATATTCCTGCGGGCGTGCATATCTTGGAAGGCGTTTTCACTTTCCATCTCGACACATCTTTCATGTGACATAACCATTTTTGGTCTTCAAAACATACTATTCACAAGGCGTATGTGGAAATTGATATCCTGAACTCATAGCAATGGGAACTTCTTTCCTTGTCCAGTGTTTCTTGTTTAATATTTCAAGGCCTCAAGCCAAATCAACCCTAATGTTCGACCACCACAGATGTTCCCCAAAGCTACGGTACCGAACTTTCGGAGGGAGATTTGCAAGTGCTTAATACAGAATTTGACAGACATGATGGGCTACGAAGCCACTTAAGGATGAGAATATAAAAGGTTCCTCATAATATGAAAATAATAACAATTCTTTTCGATTGGATATTTTCATTAACTTTCAATCGACAAATAGGAGAGACGTCACTCATACTTCTCATAGGCTCATCCCCTGGGCTCCACAGCCTTCTTTCACCAACTCCGCATAGCACAGATCGCATCAGCTAGTTGACTGGGCAATTTCTGGGCCCAGTCAGACTAGTTTATGATAAACCATGACAATTCACGGCTCAATATTCGTTCGATTTCTACATATTCCATCGGTAATCAATTCTGGAGCCCCGGCAACGGGAAACCAGACAAGGCAGGTTCCCGAAGGTCACTGGCGTCGCATGGTGGAAAATCATCACCAGCCAAAAAAAACCCATTTGAATATGGCCAGCTTAGTATGAGCCTATTTATAGTCAGCTTCAATTTTGAGTCAGAAGAGGAAGGGGTTATTATGACTTACGGCCAAACATGGTCCATTTTTCAGCCGCGCGAGTACTGGATCCGTTAGCGAGTGAGCCATCGAACAAAGACAAGAGGAAGCTTACCACTTGGGATTAATGCACTTGGTTCCGGGCTCGATCTCCGAGGGCTGCTCGAAGGGAATGCAGAGAGACTTGGCACCCATNGGCCTTAGCATCCTCAGCCTGACCAGATTCCTCCTCGGCCTTGCGGGCACTGGAGTCCTTGATTTGGTCTTCACAGTCCTCAGCAAGACAGAATGGGGCCACGATGACATTCTTATCGTTCAAGTGGGGAACAAAGGCCTAATTTGTTAAAAGCTTGTTAGCAATGGGATCAGGGCAAAGGGGATAGAAAATTTTTTAACATACCTCCCAGTCGGTAATGATCTTTCGGTGGGCAGTGTACTCGGCGTTGGCTACCCGCTGTCAGTTTGTCGATCGCATGACTCAGAATTTTTACATACCTCGGTCGTAAAGGTCCTTCTGGATAGTCTCCAAAAGAGCTGGGACGGCGGTGGCAAGTTCAGGGATAGGAATAGAGCCCTTGCCATCCTTTCCAAGAATATCACGGCGGGCAGTGGAGACGAAGTTTCCAGCCAGCTCTCCAGGTCCGACCTCAAGTCTCAGTGGGATACCGCCAAGCTAAATAGGTGCTCAGTCAGTCATGTCGAATCAAATATCATCGCGCATGTTTATTTACCTCGGCTTGGTTGAACTTCCAACCAGGGGAGTAGCCACTGCGCTTGTCGCTCTTAGCGCGAACTCCAACAGACTCGAGAGTGGAAACAAGGTCATCGAGGGCAGTGTCAATCTTTGCACGGTCCTCATCAGAAGACCTTTGGGAGAAATTGTTAGTGCAGTCGAGCAGAAGAGGTTTCAGACGAACGTACTTGGCAGTAAGACCAACAGGAATGATGATAACCTGTGTCTCCGCAACACGGGGTGGCAGAACGAGACCCTTGTCATCAGAGTGGGTCATCACCCTGTTTGATATTAGATATAGATGTTTAAATCACCGGACAAGAAGCTTACATGACACCCAGCGAACGGGTAGAGAGACCCCAGGAGTTTTGCCAAACATGGAGAGGAGGCTTCTTCTCATCGCCCTTGGAGGATGGGTCTTCGACAGTAATTCCGAACATCTTACTGAAATTTTGGCCCAACCCGTGAGAAGTAGCACCTTGGATGCCACGTCCAGTAGCGGGAATATAACCTTCGACAGTAGTTGTGTAGTTGTGTAGGAACCACCAGCAAACTTCTCCTTTTCGGTCTTCTGGCCCTTGATAACAGGGCAAGCTTTATTCAAGTTAGTATCTGTAATTCAGAACAAGTCAAATGAGAACGTACCAAGCAACTGTTCGTACACAGCAGCATACCAGTCGAGAATCTGCAGGACTTCCTGGCGTGCCTCGCCCTCTAGAAACATAGTATTAGTAAATGAAGAAAGCAAGTTAATGCAAGATAACTCACCAGTCAGATGAGCTGTGTGACCTTCCTGCCACAAGAATTCACGGGTTCGTAGGAAAGGCTGGGGGTTCTTGAACTCCCATCGGACAACAGAGTTCCTAATTAGGCAACATAAGAAACAGATCTTTTTCTTGTTGGAGAATTTACCAACCATTGGTTCAAGCAAAGGGGAAGATCACGGTGGGAGCGAATCCACTTGGCGTAGTATGGGTACCTAGCAAATATTAGGCGGGAAGCTTTCTTGTTTAGGCGGACAAGAAAAACATACATAACTGTCTCACTAGTGGGACGAATGGCTATCTTCTTTTCCAGGGGAGTGTTTCCGCTATTGTTAAGCTTTAGTAAATTTGCGTAGCCAGAGAACAGTCTGGTACCACTCACGCATGTGTAACCCAAGCAACCTCACTAGAAATTTCGGAGAAGTTAGCTCACAAGCTCACAATTTCGATTTGTAAACGGCGATACTATAACAGCAAGTTGAAGCATTTATTTTGACTTACGCTGCAAAGCCTTCAATGTGATCTTTCTCCTTCTGTAGGACATCCTCTGACACGAAAAGTGGGAAAGAACAGTTGCGCACACCTAGTTCATTATTAGTCTCCGTCCATGACAGAAGAGCCACAAATGAAGATTTAAAGCTGCCTTGTTACGTTGCGCATGTAGCATTCGCCACTTAGTCGCGTCGGTGGGTTTAAAATCAGAACAGTCACATACCAATAGACTTGATTTTCTTGTTGAAGAAGTCCTGAATCTCCTCCCAGATAAAGAACGACGCGGGCTTCAAGATGAAACAGCCAGAGACCTGTCAGGTTATTAGCTAAATGCAATAACTTCTCATGGAGACTAGACTTAAATCGTAGTAGTCGAGCATATCACCCTTCGTCAGGACTTGCTGATACCATCCGGGGAAACTATTATCGATCGTCAGTTTCTTTGCTGTTTTCTTTGACCATGGAAGATATCGTCGCTCCGAGGATTGGCCAAAAAGCGTTTGCGCGTAGAGGATGCTTACTCTTCAGCCTTAGAGACCTATAGAAATAGCAACTAGGTGAGCCAATGCAAAATATTAACAGGTATTCGAGGTCAAGCGACTTACATCAATACCAATGAGCGCCGCGCCATCGACCTTCTTCTTAGGGGCAGCCTTTTTGGGCTCCTGCTTTCCGGCGGCCTTGTTCGCAGCCTTCTTAGCTTTCTCTTCGGCAAGCTTCAGGGCCTTCTGGGCCTTCTTGGCAGCATTCTTGCTTTCGCCCTCAGGTTCGGCGGGGTTTGTCGCGGTGCGATCGGGCAGAGCTTGGGTGGCATCGGCGGATGTGGTGGGTGTCTCGGCTTCCTGGCTAGCCATGGCGAAGTAGATCAAGCTCTCGGCAAATAGAATGTGCGGGGAGCGAAAATGCAAGCAGAATGGGCAAGAAGCGAAATTCGTGTGTTGGAGTATGACTCTTTAACAAAAGTGGGATGTATCACACCGCTCGGGCAGAACTTTTAGTGTCGACTCCGACCAAAACCCCCCGTCGTCCAATCGAAGCTTTGCCATCGCACTTTGCCTTCCTGTTTTATTAACATCCGCAATGGCAGGCATCTTTGAGGCACCGCGGAATGCGGACACTCTTTGTACGTGCCACTTATTCTTGATTAGCGCATCCAGTGGACTCACTAACACCGCACACAGTCCTCGGAGGACAGAAAATCACCGGAGCCGATGTTCGAGAGCAAAATGGTATGTTCAGGAGCATAGCCAGCTAGCGTTGGCTTATTTTAATGTTAAAATTATAGTTCTCGCTACACAAGCCATCGCCACTGTTATCAAAAGCTCATTCGGACCCTCTGGACTGGACAAGATGATGGTGGACGACATAGGGGTATGGAAACATTTGGTTCCCCGCAAAGCTACGACGCAGGCTCTAACATAACAACCTACCCTCATAGGATGTAACCGTGACGAATGATGGAGCTACAATTCTCTCATTGCTGGACATTGAACACCCTGCGGGCAAGATTCTTGTTGACCTGGCCCAACAACAGGATAAGGAGGTTCGCAATCTGAATACAGATCTATTATGTAACCTCAGTACTGACTTCTAGTCTTGCTTAGGTTGGAGACGGTACAACCTCAGTTGTTTTGATCGCGGCAGAGCTCCTTCGAAGAGGTAACGAGCTGATGAAGAACCGGATACACCCTACCACGATCATCAACGGATACCGTTTGGCGCTGCGAGAGGCCGTCAAATACATGAACGAGAATGTGGCAACCAAGGTCGAAAACCTTGGCAGAGATAGCTTGATCAGCATTGCGAAGACTTCGATGTCCAGCAAGATCATTGGTTCCGATCCAGATTTCTTCGCAAATATGTGTGTGGATGCCATGCTTCAGGTCAAGTCGACAAACCAGAGAGGCGAAGTCAAATACCCCGTCAAGGCTGTCAACTTGCTGAAGGCTCACGGAAAGAGTGTTACTGAGTCTGTCCTCGTTAACGGATACGCTTTGAACTGCACTGTTGCCTCTCAAGCCATGAAGACCCGAATCACCGATGCCAAGATTGCTTGCTTGGATATGAACCTGCAAAAAGAGCGCATGAAGCTCGGTGTACAAATCACTGTCGAAGATCCCGATCAATTGGAGAAGATCCGTGAGCGAGAGGCTGGCATTGTCTTGGAGCGCGTCGAAATGATCCTGAAGTCCGGTGCCAACGTTATTCTGACCACCAAAGGCATTGATGACATGGTTTTGAAGACTTTTGTTGAGCGCGGGGCCATGGCTGTCCGTCGTTGCAAGAAGGAAGATCTGCGACGAATTGCCAAGGCTACTGGTGCTACTCTTGTCAGCACTCTTTCCGACTTGAATGGTGATGAGAAGTTCGAGGCTTCCTACCTCGGTCAAGCCGGTGAAGTCAGCCAAGAGAGAATCTCCGATGACGAATGTATCCTCGTTCGGGACACTAAGATTCACACCTCCGCTTCCATCATTCTCCGTGGTGCCAACGAGTTCAGCCTGGACGAGATGGAGCGTTCTGTGCACGATACTCTTTGCGCCGTGAAGCGTACACTTGAAAGCGGCAGCATTGTTCCCGGTGGTGGTGCCGTCGAGACCGCCCTCCATATCTACTTGGAGGAATTTGCAGTAACTGTGGTACGTATTGAGTCTATTCTGCTACTTTTTGATCTAGTACTTACATATGCGTAGGGCTCGCGTGAGCAACTTGCAATTGGCGAATTCGCTCAATCTCTTCTTGTTATCCCCAAGACCTTGGCAGTTAATGCCGCCAAGGATTCATCGGAGCTAGTTGCCCAACTTCGCGTCCGCCACGCCCTGTCACAGCGTGTGCAGGATGGCGATGCGAACGAGGAGGAGAAAGCTATCGCTAAGAAGAAGACCTACCGCAACTATGGTCTGGACCTGATGAAGGGACGTGTTCACGATACCTTGAAGGCTGGTGTTCTCGAGCCTAGCATGAGCAAGGTTAAGCAGCTCAAGAGTGCCGTTGAAGCTTGCATTGCTATTATGCGTATCGATACCATTATCAAGCTGGATCCCGAGCAGCCTCAAGATGATGGTCACGGTCACTAGTCTCTGAAAATTTTGACTATGATGATCTAAAAAAAGAGCAGTAATTGGATGTTACATAGATACGAAAACGCAGTTGATAATGAATTTCTTCTGCGACTGCTTATGTACTGAATTCTTGAGTTTCCTGATTTGGTACATGTAATAAAAGCACAGAATTTATTAAATCCAACGAGAGAGCGCCTTTTACGTACTTGATATTTGACAGAGATGCGCATCACAAGATGAAAGAGGTATCCCGGTATAAGCGTTTGGCTGCAGGGATGCTTGATCGTGGGCTCGAACTTTTTTTTGGTAAAAATTGTTTAAAGCATACTACACATAACAAAATTATTTAGATCGCTGGAGGAATGAAGATTGGAAATGGTAATTGGGGGATTTGTTCGAGCGGTAGAAATCTTGTCATACAATGAGACAACTATTAGGCGACGGGCAATGTTGTCACAAGTGGATCAAAAATGAAGTTGGATATCTTGATGCTTTTGTATATACTGCCTAATATGTACCACTGCTCATAGTTCTCCACGCTTCTCGGCCATTAACCGCCGGTATTCGTCGACAATGTTTCGTCGTTCGTCGGCTAATTCCTCTCGTCGTCTCAAGCTGCCAACGGAATTAGGAACATTAGCAACGTCCACCTTGGCGCCTCCGCGGACTTTGAAAATCTCCCTAGGCTTCGCCAGCTCCGGTGGAGCCTGAGCAAAGTCAAAGGGATTGGCCTGCCGCTCCTTGTCCCGTTTCTTCAATTTGGCCCAAGGATCCGGATCATTATCTCCATCGGCGTCCCCAGAGCTCTTCTTCTTTTTCGGGATGGTGCCCTTCTTCTTTGCTTTCCCACTACGCAGTTCTTCCTCCCACTTCTTCAGGAGCTCAAGCTCCTCCTCCATGTCAGCAGCTCGCTCATCGCGCTCGGCCTCCTCCCGCTCGCGGATCTTGGCTTCTTCTTCTCTCCAGCCCGCTTGTAATCGTCGTAGATGCTTCTCATGCTTCGTCATCTTGTGATCTTTCACTTTAGCCCCACCGGTACTCTTTTTCATTTCGGAGAGCGGCAAAGTGCGGTCAACGCGCGCCGAGAAATCCGAAAGCTTCTCCCCTGGCAAAATTTTGGGCATTGCCTGCTTGGCCTTTGCACTAGATGCTTGCGCTTCAGGCTGAGTAATCTCATTTTGAGATTCACCATCGTCGCCCGTCTTGGTACGCTTGCGCTTCTTGTTGTCGCGAGGCTTGTCGCCAGTCTCCAGCCCTGATGGCGCTCTTTTGCCGGTCGTTCGGTATTGCATCAACCGTTGGAAGGCCTTCGGTGTATCGTTATCTAAGGCGCTCTTGCGCCTACTATTGGACGGCCCATTCGCTTTCTTCGTCTCAGGCGGCTTTTTGCCGTCCTTGGGCTTGGGCTGTTGGTCGCGCACAGGCAGAGGTTTCGCGATTCGAGATGGTGGGAGATCGAATTGCCTATGAAATAGGTTAGAGGGGTGTGAAAGAAGAGTCATATTCTTTTGGGTAAGACATACGAATCATCCCTCTCACGTCTTTTGTGTTTATGAGGCATTTTGAGTCTGTATGAAGTGGATGGCGAGTTCAGGCTGGGTGGAACTTTTCTCGTCGGGGTGCTTATCGGCCGGTCTTATCGCCGATAAGATATCAACCACTAACGGCGCTCTACTCTAAACAAATTTTATAGATAGATACTATAACTGGCGCGCGAAATAGCAAGTTCTAAGGTTCCAAAGTTGCATCTAAGAAGATTGAATTGCTCCCAGCTCTAAATAGAGGTTTTGGAAATCTAGGAATGAGTTTACGAATGGGGGTATGGCCAGGTTCTTTCTGCGACCATTTGGGCACGTATCGCGGTCAAATACGATGTTTACGTATTTTCGCAGTCTGTTTTTCTTTTGCTAACAAAAAGTTTAGTTGGAACTGACTCATATTCAGCAACTAGACTTTCAAAGCCCCTTTGTATCTAACACAGCGCGCAAAGGGCCGATTCTGCGGGTCCAAGAGACTCCGATCAGGGTCTAGCACCAATGTCGAACCACATGAGTTCGATATTCCAGAGCCTGTACGAGGGGGAACTGTGTAATTCAAAAGTATTTCAAGGTTGAAACACGGTTCGATGTTAAAATCATAGAATGTCGTTTATTGAGATTGAACAGACATGAATCAACTAAAGCCCCATAAAATGCCCCTAGGTATGCTCGCTAAGATTAGATGCTCCCAAAACGCCAAAAATGCTCAAAAGAAAAACTTCCGCGGAAGAGAAAAGATGAAACTCCCGAAAAAAGAACAAGAAATAATGAAAACCCTAACACCAATGTAATGCAAGATGGAAATAGTCTGGGGGTGAAAACATGGGCGTCTTCACTCCTCTTCATCATCATAGGAATCTTTGGTGGCCGCCCAGCCACATTGCCAACGACGGCCGTCTGCTGCACCACAAGTACGAAGTTCACGAGCCTCGGGACCTTCCCGCCAGCAGCGGGCACTGTAGTCATCGCTGACAGAGATAAGTTCACCATCCACAGTCCATGACACGCCAGTCACTTCCTTGTTGTGGCCTTCGATGAGAGGGGTTCCAGATTGATAGATGGGAATAGTATCTTCCAAACGACCTGATAAACCCACGCCAGAATTGGTACGGCGCAGCCCAGATCGAGTAGTGAAAAGTGAAGACTGGCCAGGAAGTTCATCTTCAGAGAAATCTTTTACAGTAGATTGGAGGAATCTTTCCTCAGTTGGAAACACGATAGGACTGTGGTCACTGCTGCCGACCGCAAGCATCTCTGCACGGTCATTAGTAGCCTTGCGCATGGCAAGCTTCACGTAGAATGACGAGACCTGTAGACGCGGATGGCGGAACCCGTACAGAGGTCCAAGACCCTCCTTATCAGAGCCTCCTGTGCGCCGTGGGCGTGAGTTGTTGAGGGAAAGCTCTGGCGCATGTCCCAGTACGAGATGGGAGGTAGAATAAGCATAAACAGTGCCATCTCGGCACAGACTGTAGAGCCTTGAGCCGTCACTGCCAAATGCCATTGAAGTCAAGCCGAATCGTCGATATTTGACGTGGCTGTCGGGCTCCCGGGTGGTCGACAGCGGCAAGACCGGGCGGCCACGCCGGTTATTATGTGCGGTCCGTAAATCCCATAATCGAACACTTGCGCTTGCTTCTGATGCTGTAACAAAAAGATTTTCCTGGCCAGGAGGAAGGAAGGCCAAAGATGTAACGGTAATATCAGAACGACCGAAAGAGGGGGATTCAAGTTTGTCCATGGCGGGTTTCTGAGGGGTGTTATAGGTGTGAGCTCCGTGGATGGTATTAAGAACATGAGGATAGGTCATCTTTGGTGGTCCCAGCGTCGTAGACGTTGAGGTCTCGCCATCGGATTCTAGCGAGCATCGAACTTGTAGAGCTGGGCGTTCAATACCTTTACAGCGAAGATCCCAAATATTGACATTGCCATCTCGGCTGCATGAGGCGAGAACTTTGTTATTCGAGTTCGGTTGAAATTGAATTCGCTTCACTGATGAAACATGGTTCGACAAGCAATGGATGGGACGTTGTGTAGTCATATCGATGATTAGAGATGTCTGATCGCCAGATGCTGTAGCTAGAAATAAATCGTCCGAAGAGAATTCGAGATCCATTATAGAATTCATGTGCGGTCGAAATCCGAGATAGGCGCTGGAAAACCCTCGTTCGTCATCTTTAGAGGAATCAAGTAGCCGAACCCCTCCCTCTTCGTCACCAACTGCTACTAGTGAATTGGCTTCATGGTGTCAGTTATGCGATGCTCAATTGAACAGTCTGAAGGTACTGACTATTGCATGATGCATTGCAAAATGGCAGTGCTAGGTGCCCATTTGTTGCATAACTTGCGCATGAGTGCGAATCGTCCGATCGAGAGTGAAAGTTAGATGTAAGGTCTTGCCAGTCTATGAAAATGTCAAAGGTGGTTCTAGTCCGGAAGTATGAAAAAAAAGATACTGACTAGCTCCGGCTGTGGAGCGGACTGTGAGTCTGTTGGCGCGCGAGCCTCCCACAGTTCGCATAAATAAAGATCCAGATGTTTGAAGAGCCCGCGACCGAGTAATGGGTGATACTGGTCGGCGTTTTGGGGGGGAAAGAGAAGCTTTTTCAGAATGTCGGCCGCGTGCAGTTACATCGATTTCCCGAATAGTTGTTCTTTGGTCGATGTCGATGTCGTGGCTCACTGGTGACCGTAGACGAACCTTCTTTAAAGGTGAAGATTGCAATGGAGAAGCTGCTGATGAGAACGAATGTTTCCTTTTTTTACTTGGAGTCCGGACAACAAAGTCTTCAGGAGGGTTACTGAATAGGTTCTTGGAGCGGCTGTCTTTCGAAGACCTAGTAAATGCGGGTCCGAGGCGGTTGACAGCTGGAGAACTCAAGGCCCTTAATGCCTGGCGACTGGATCTACCACTGCCATTGTGTCCACTGTCCAGAAGAGAGCGTGGAGTAAAGAACCGCCTGAAAGACCTGGGAGTAACAGTAGGAGGCTTTCGAGGCTTTCGTCCACTTCCAAGATCGGATGCGACAGAGGGCGGGGAAGATGGGATTTGAGGATAGAAATCCCTGTGCGGAGGAAGGATGGGCTCTGATTGCGGGACTTCAGGAAGTCCAGAGACCCGATCCATGGTGTACTGGCGTAAAGGGAAGTGCAACAGAAACAGAATACATGGGGTGAAGAGATTTGGCCGAAGGGGGTAAGATGGGGAGCCGAAGCGGGTCGTGTTGCGCGCAACGGACGTGACGCGATGCGTGTGGACATTTTGACACCTGAAGGCATCAAGGCTCATGCACACTTATCCCATGCATAATTCCTCATCGGGGGGATTCCAGGGCTGAGAGCATCAATTCGACGCTGATTACAATTGGAAAGCCTGGGATTTTCGCATATCTAGCCAGTAGGGGTGGACTTGGACGAGACTACAATGCTGAAGGAATTCGTCAGAACTTGTAAAATTTCACCATTCAACGAGATTTTTCTCAGCTATTTTACATGGAACAAAACGTGCTTTGCAATAGGAAAGCTAAAATGCGTTTGTTTACAGTGAAACGGTTCCAACGTTCCTCAGGAGGATTGTACTCCCGTACTTGTATACTCCAGTGGTGGTTGAACCGCACTTTCTTCCTCAGTGGAAAGGCGGTCCCGCTCGCGCTCACCGCCCCCGATACTGCCACCATTTTCGGGATTTTCAATTTTTTCTACATCTTTTTTTTTTGCGATACAACGACTGCCTTTGATCGTGCTTTTCCCGGTCTCCCCAACACACAATGGCGCCAATCAAGCGCAAGGGGAATGTCCCGGAAGAAACGGCTACACGCCAGCCGCAAAAGCGCGCCAAGGTTGGAGCTGAAGAAGCCAAAAAGGAAAAGCCCAAGGACACTGCCGCGAAGGCTTCGGAGCTCTCTTTGCTAAAAGAAGAAGAGCCGTCTTTCCCACGTGGAGGTGGAAGCGTGTTGACTCCACTGGAGCGCAAGAAGATCAACATTCAAGCCACGCAAGATGTGTTATTCGAACAAAAGGGCCCCAAGAAGGCACCTCGCCAAACCAACGAGGACGACGACGACGATGAAGATTCTGATGCCGTTGATGAAGAGACTGCCGCCCCTGCGAAGAAGTCAAAAAAGAAGAGCAAGAAGGCCAAGAAATCTGGAAGTGCCGAAAAGTCTGAAAAGGCGAGCGTGCGCATTGAGCCTCTCAATTTCAAGGTATGGTGGAACCCCTCAACAATAAGACCCAAGAATAGATGCTTATCATTTCCAGCGTATCGTACCTGGGTCTATGATCCTTGGACAAGTGTCAAAAATAAACACACACGAAATTGCGTTATCTTTACCGAATAACCTGACTGGTTATGTCCCTCTTACCTCCATCTCGAAAACACTTGACGATAAAATTGAAAAACTTCTTAACGAGGAGGATGACGACAGCGATGATGATGAGAGCTTGGACGAGGGATCTATTGATCTCAAGGACTACTTCTACTTGGGCCAATACCTTCGTGCCTACGTTGTGTCTACCGGCAGCGATCCTACCGACGCTGGTGGTCGCAGCAAGAAGCGTATTGAGCTTGCTGTCGATCCTAGACAAGCCAACACCGGTCTCTCCAAATCTGACTTGGTAGTTGAATCTGCCGTGCAAGCTTCGGTCGTCAGTGTAGAAGATCATGGTGTCGTCATGGATCTTGGCGTTGAAGGCGCTGACCTGAAGGGCTTCATGTCCTCAAAAGAGATTGATCCCAAAGTGGAATATTCTACCATCAAGGAAGGTTCAGTCTTCCTGTGCATTGTTACCGGTCAGAACTCAAGTGGCAACGTCATCAAACTTTCCACTAAGCTTCGATCGGCTGCGTCCATCCAGAAACATTTCCTCAGTGCCGCCCCTACGATTGGTTCATTCCTCCCTGGTGTTGCCGCGGAGATTCTCCTTACAGAGGTCACTGAGACTGGCATGATGGGCAAGATTATGGGAATGCTCGACGCTACTGTTGATTTGGTTCAGTCGGGAGCTAATGATGGAAAACTCGATCTCGTCCGAAAGTATAAGATGGGAGCTAAGATTAAGGGCCGTATTGTCTCGACCTTCCCATCTGCTGAGCCATTCAAGGTCGGATTTTCTCTGCTGGATCATATTACCAAACTCTCCTCCGATGTCAACGGTCCTGGTTCCACTGAAGAAGCACCCGCCATCTCTGCCATCGTTCCAGATGCAAAGATTGTTAAGGTCGACCCTGGCATGGGCGTATACGTTCAGATTGGAGAAAGGAAGCACCTTGGATTCGTCCATATCTCAAGGCTTTCCGATGGCAAGGTTGAATCAATTTCTGCTGAATCAGGCGCATTCAAGGTTGGCGCTTCTCACGAGGCTCGGATTGTTGGATATAGTGCCCTTGATAACCTGTATCTGCTTTCATTTGAGAAAGCCATTCTTGAGCAGCCATTCCTCCGCCTTGAAGACGTTACCGTGGGAGCCATCGTGAAGGGAAAGATTGATAAACTTTTGATCAAAGCTACTGGTATTGAGGGCTTGATTGTCAGTCTCGCGGATGGTATTACCGGTCTTGTTCCATCGATGCATTTTGCAGACACACAGCTTCAATTCCCTGAGAAGAAATTCCGAGAGGGACTAAAGGTTTCCGCCAGAATCCTGTCTGTCGATCTCGAGAAGCGGCAAATCCGATTGTCGCTAAAAAAGAGTTTGCTGAATAGTGAAGCTCCTGTGTGGTATGACTACAACAAGATAACTGGCGGATCCCAGTCCCCCGGTACTATCGTTAGCTTGCAGACTCACGGTGCTGTTGTTCAATTCTATGGCTCTGTTCGCGGATTCCTTCCCGTGTCCGAAATGAGTGAGGCATACATCAAAGATCCCGCTCAGCACTTTAAGCTAGGCCAGGTTGTGAACGTGCACGCTCTCAGCGTTGACGCATCTCAAGGCAGACTTGCCGTTTCCTGCAAGGACCCATCGACCTTCACCGACAAGTACCACAAGGCATTTGAGAATATTCATCCAGGCTTGCTTCTTTCTGGAACAGTATTCGAGAAGTCCAACGATGACGCACTTCTCAAGCTTGATGAATCCGGTCTTGTGGCTCGTCTGGATGTCTCACATGTCACTGATGGATCTCCTTCAAAACAAAGTTCTACTCTGTCCAAGATTCGAGTAGGACAAAAGCTGAATGACTTGATGGTCCTCGATATTCAGCGTGCGCATCGTCTCATTCGCGTTTCTGGAAGAGTCAGCCTAAAGAAGGCTGCCAAGGATGGATCCATGCCGGACAAATTCACTGATATCGAAGAAAACTCGAGGCTCACGGGATTCGTCCGCAACATCACTCCCGAGGGGATATTCGTTGAATTCCTGAGTGGTCTGACTGGATTCCTTCCAAAGCGTTTGATTGAAGAAGCCAACCTTTCTCAGGTTCAATTCGGAACATCAAAGGGACAGAATATGACTGCCACAGTTCACGATGTGGACACTGATCTCCAGAGATTTACTCTGACTCAAATTTCTTCTGGAAAGTCCCAGTCTGAGTCTAAGACTAAAACACCTGTTTCGACTGATGATACTCTGTCAAACCCAGTTGACGATAGCCTCAAGTCTATTGCCGATCTGACTTTTGGACGGATTGTCAAGTGCAAGATTGCTTCTATCAAGGCTACTCAACTTAACGTGACCCTAGCAGATAACATCCAGGGCCGAATTGATGTGTCCGAGATCTTCGAAAAATGGGAAGACCTCAAAGATCGCAAACAGCCATTGCGATTCTTCCGCGCTAAGCAGGAGCTCTCAGCCCGTGTTCTCGGTGTTCACGATGCTCGCAACCACAAGTTCCTGCCTATTTCTCACCGAAGCGGCAAGTACCAGACCTTTGAGCTCTCCATCAAGCCCAGCTTCATCAAGGCTGCTCAGCCTCAGCCCTTGAACATGGAACAAGTGCAAGTTGGCTCATCCTGGATGGGTTTTGTGAACAACATCGCCGACAACTGCCTCTGGATTAACCTCTCACCCAATGTGCGGGGCAGACTGCGTTTCATGGACGCATCAGATGACCTCTCTCTTCTTACTGATGTCGCGAAGAATTTCCCCATAGGCTCTGCTTTGAAGGTTCAGGTCACTAGCGTGGATGCTGCCAAGGGTCACCTGGATCTCTCCGCCAAGCAAGGTTATGACAAGCTCGCCTTCGAAGATGTCTCTGCTGGCATGATTCTTCCTGGACGTGTGACAAAGGTCACCGAGAAGCAAGTCATCATGCAGCTTGGTGAGGCGCTCGTGGGTGCGGTCAACTTAATCGACCTCGCCGACGATTATTCTAAGGCAAACCCAGCCGCTCATGACAAGAACGAAGTGCTTCGTGCTTACGTTGTTGGCGTCGATAAGGCAAACAAGAGAATCCACCTGTCCCTTCGTCCCTCGAAGGTGATGAGCTCATCGCTCCCCGTGCAGGACCGTGAAATATCTTCCATTAAAGACCTTAAGAAGGGAGATGTTGTCCGTGGTTTCGTCAAGCGTGTCGACGACAAGGGTCTTTTTGTGACTGTCGGTCACGATGTGACTGCCTACGCCCGCGTATCAGATCTCTCCGACTCCTACCTTAAGGAATGGAAGGACTCTTTCCAGGCAGATCGGCTTGTTAAGGCCCGTGTGACACTTGCGGACCCAGAGACGAACAAGCTGCAGATTAGCTTGAAGGAATCCGTATTGGATCCCAACTACAAGGCCCCCATCACTATTCGTGAGCTCAAGCAGGGTCAGATTGTGACCGGTAAGGTTCGCAAGGTTGAGGAGTTCGGTGCATTCATCGTTGTTGATGGTTCTGCCAATGTGAGTGGCCTTTGTCACCGCAGTGAGATGGCCGACAAGCGCGTCGAGGATGCTCGCACTCTCTATGATGAGGGTGATGCGGTCAAGGCGAAAATTATCAAGCTCGATCTCAAGCAGAGCAAGATCTCCTTCTCATTGAAGGCATCTCACTTCCAAGATGAAGAAGATGAGGATAGTGATGAGGAAATGGATGAGGCTACCGGCGGCGTCGAGCTAGAAGAGGATAGTGACGACGAAGATGACCTGGACATCTCTATGGGCGGTGTTGACATTGAAGATGACAGCGAAGAGGAAGATGAGGACAGTGATGATGAGGATGTTGACATGTCCGGTACCAAGCCTTCCAAAGAAGGTGGTCTCGGTGCCAGCGGGTTTGACTGGAGCGGTAATGTACATGCCAAGGAAGATGCAGATGTGGCTTCCGAGGATGAAGAAAAGTCTCAAAAGAAAAAGAGCCGCAAGCCGCAGATCCAGGAAGATCGAACTGGAGACCTCGACGCAAATGGACCTCAGACCGTTGCTGATTATGAACGTCTTCTGCTGGGCGAGCCAGACTCTTCCCTACTGTGGCTGCAGTACATGGCGTTCCAACTGGAGCTCGGTGAGGTCGAGAAGGCTCGCACTATTGCAGAGCGTGCTCTGCGCACCATCTCTATGGGACAGGATGCAGAGAAACTCAACATCTGGGTGGCATTGTTGAACTTGGAGAACACATACGGAGACGATGACACTTTGGAAGAGGTTTTCAAGCGCGCTTGCCAATTCAACGATACTCAGGATATCTACGACCGGTTGATCAGTATCTACATCCAATCCGGCAAGAAGGAGGTAAGACTACTCGCATCACGAAACGAGTGTGTTAATGCAATAGACGCTAACTACTTCTCACAGAAAGCGGATGACCTCTTCCGAGAGAACATGAAGAAGAAAATCTCGACCCAATCGCCGAAATTCTTCCTCAATTACGCCAGCTTCTTATTTGACACTTTGGCTGCGCCCGAACGCGGCCGGGGGCTGCTTGCTCGTGCCCTGCAGTCGCTTCCCCAGCACACTCACGTTGAGACAACTTCCAAGTTCGCCCAGCTCGAATTCCGTTCGCCCAATGGCGACATCGAGCGCGGTCGCACTGTGTTTGAGGGACTACTCTCTTCGTTCCCCAAGCGCATTGACCTATGGAATGTGCTACTAGATCTGGAAATCAAGGCGGGCGACGCAGATCAGGTGCGCCGTCTGTTTGAACGGGTGCTTGGCTTGCAGAATAAGAAGGGTGTTGTTAGCGTGGATGCTAGTAGGAAACTTAAGCCTAAGAAGGCCCAGTTCCTCTTCAAGAAATGGCTTGCATTCGAGGAGAAACTAGCGGCACAGGAGGGCGGCAATGAAAAAATGGTAGAGGAGACCAAGGCACGAGCCGCTGCCTACGTCAAGTCTCTCCAACAGGAGCAGTAGATTGGAGAAGATTTTTCGATTTCGTTAGCAAACGCGATGAGATGAAGCAAAAGGACCGGGTTCCCTATTTTTTGTATCTGAACCCGTGGGTGTTTGGGATCATAGCATTCGTTGTATATAAAAGCGCTACTTAGCAGATCTGCCGTTATTTTCCCGTTTTATACCTCCACGCATGATGCTGCCCTTGACGATCTCCCCTCTAAACCCAGCCCAGCACCGCCCAAGCCTATCCCAGGCCACGATACGTGCATGAGTAAGACGTGCCTGATCGAAAGACGCGATCTCGTTCGCTGGGAGAGTAAGTTGCGTCTGCTCCACCTCGTTCCACCGCGACCGCCCAATCACTGGCGTCACATCTACAACATGGCTAGAACGTCTGGTCCGCGCAGAGAGGCTCCGCCCTCAAAGCGACTCTGCATGGTAAATCGGTCTGCAAAAGTGCAAGAGGTATATTAGGTTATTATCTACCCCTCGTCCGGCGCTCGACTGGCCACCCCGCTCGTTTCCTACTTTCGCGCAGTGATGGGTGCCTCGTACCAGCCTCAGGGCGTACAAGCTCCGGGTGCAGCCTCCGGGTGCGTACTCGAAGTACCCTACGAGGCTTATACGGACTCGCCAGATCTCGATCATGCGCCTCGATCGGCCCCAGAGATAATCGCTGCTCAAGTGGGGCCCGCTGGTAAATGGCGGGCGTTCGCGGGCTGGATTCCTGCGTTTTCACCACGTCAAGGAAACGACGACTTGCCCCTACTATCGGAGAATCCGTCTCAGCGAAAAAAGCGTGCCTGTCGTGTCCGCTATCTGCAGTACTTGAAGTACTCACTGCTGGTATTCTTTGTCATGCTGTGAGTTCGCGCTGAATTTGTTCCATATTTAACCTTGGACCTGCAACCTGCAAATCAAAAACATAGCTAACATCTTACTCGGAACCAACCAGTGGCATTATTCAATTTATATCTCTCGCCTGCGGAATTGTCCTCTCCTTCTTCCCCGACGAATATGACCGCGCAGCCCACGGCTGGATGCGCGCCGGTGCAAGCGACGACGAAATCAAGCATTGGCCAACAGACATCTCCCGCGACATCATCCCCGTGGGCTGCCACTCACACAATGACTACTGGCGGCGCGTACCACTCTTCTCAGCCCTGCAGGCAGGCTGCATCGGAGTCGAAGCCGACGTCTGGCTCGGCTCTTCGACGACGAGCTCTACGTAGGCCACACAACCACGTCGCTGACCTCACGCCGCACTCTACGATCCCTTTACGTCGACCCCTTGGTTAAGGTGCTGGAGCGCCAGAACCCTAGCACACCATTCCAGCGCGTCACTAGCCGTCCGCCGCACGGCGTCTGGGACACAGACCCCGACCAGACCCTGATCCTACTAATCGACTTCAAGACCGACGGCGCAGCGACCTGGCACGCGGTCATGAAGCACCTTGCGCCGCTGCGTGACCGCGGCTTCTTGACCTACTTCAATGGCCGGGAGCTGGTTCCGGGCCCTGTCACTGTTGTCGGGACGGGTAATACCCCCTTTGACCTGGTGACTGCGAACGCGACCTACCGAGATATCTTCTTCGATGCGCCGCTGGACAAGCTTATCGAAGCCGGGCAATACGTTTCTAGTGCCCGACGACATGGAAACGGGATTGGACAGGGGATGACTGGGATTACTAGGGATATTACGATGAACACGTTCAATCTCTCGAATAGCTACTATGCCTCTGTTTCTTTCCAGAGTGCTGTTGGGTTTCCGTGGCCCTTTCACTTTACGCGGCACCAGATTGAGTTGATCAGGACTCAAGTCCGTGTTGCGCATAGCCATGGTCTGAAGGTTCGCTACTGGGGGATTCCTAGCTGGCCGCGCAGTTTGCGGAACCATATTTGGCGGATTCTGGTGCAGGAAGGTGTAGACCTGCTGAATGTTGATGATCTGATTGAAGCCACTAGAGGCGATTGGAAAATTAAGATCTTTGATTGGTGGTGGTGAAATGACTGATGAGTGATGTTCATGAACCTTTTTTGGAGTGCGGCGTCAATTCTTGCGTTTACTGGGAACATCTATGATACCTTTTCTTTTGTGGGGATAGACTCCATTGCTATCAATTTTTTTTTTTTTTTTTGGAGATGGCGTTGAAAATATATACCATTTTGACGGTCATGATGCGACGACTGGAATGCAACTACGTATGATATGATGAGGGAAGAAAGTAGTTCCACATATTTTGAGACCCTCTGTATCAAGAGGCGCGCGTTTCCTTTCGAACGGCAGAAGGACAAGACATTACAAGAGACCAAACTGGTTATACAAAGACGGGAGACGGGGACCGAATAGGCCCTGAGTGTAGAACCCACATGAGGCTCGCGGGGGTATCATCGGGATTTGCACGGGCGCGGTTAGCCCAGGTGGTCATGAATCTCATTAAGAACGCTTATAAGCAGAACAGAGCTTCTTCTCCAAATTCACGCACAACACTGCCTTCTTCTCTGAGAAGGCTACCAAGCCAATGTTTAGCTGTCTCGAAGTCCTTCGCGCCAAACTTCACAAGCACAAAGCCTGCTCGTACACGGGCTGCAGTCCATGTGACATCGCCCTTGGTACTTACCGAAGGCTCGGGTGCTGACGAAGGTGCAGTTGCAGACCAATTCCGACTACCAATGCGTGGCTGTGAGGAAAATTGGTGCATGAAATAGGCACCCAGGCTATCAAATACAGGTCCAGAGAGGATGAGCGTGCCAACAACTCCATGAGGACGTGTTCGCTCTTGAATGACGTTCAGAGGCACCAGGCCTGCCTGCGATGGAAGAGTCTCTGCTCGACCAGAGTGGCTATCAGGTCCGGCTTCCTCGCCATCCTCAGAGTCCTCGGCTTCAGATTCTGAATCCGGATCTTCAGTCTCATCGTCTAGGATGACTGAATCGCGCAGCAAGAGTCGACTCTTGCCCGTCTTGTCGTCTGTAGTCCAGACTTCATTGCGGCCTTTCCAGAAATGGAAATTCCAGTTCTCACCGCGCGAGGTACGGCCTTGAGTCACCCAGTCTAGCACACACAGACTACTTCGCTGATCGCCTTTTGCGGCTGCGTCGATAGTAAATTTTTGCACCTGTGCATAGCGGCTGTGTTTGTATGGGACAGAAGGATCTGGTAGATAGCAAAGAGCAGCCTCTCGGCCAATTCGCACATCTAATGATTGCTGACTCATATCTGAAAGGTGGTCATGAGCAGGCATCTTCTTGCGATGTCCTTTGATGACATTGACACCCGTATCGCTATTGGGTTCCGTTTTGAAGATCTTGGTGCTTCCTTGTGGGGTAGTGACTACCATTCTAGTTTTGGAGTCGAGTTTGATGGAGACCTCGATGTGGTCTCCGGGTAGTAGACCACCACCATAGGTGAGGAGGTAGAGGTGAATTGGCCTTGACGGACATGAATCTGATAATGCGGCAGGATCGGGGGTGGGAACGAAGCCTGGTGCCCGCGGGACCAACTTTAACGGGTATTTATAAGTGAGGGTTGTGAGGGTAGGGTTGTTGGGTGGAAGGAGAGAGAGCACAACATTCCCTTGGCCCGGCTTTGCTATAGAAGACTCAAAGGGCGAGCGGATGGGCATTGCTGGTTGACGCATGGTGCAGTTGTGAGGAATGGACCTTATCTATTCGGACAAGACCAGAGGGCGGAAATAGTTCGGGCTTTATCAGGGCCAACAAAGTAACGACGGAAGCGCCAAGAACGAACGAAATGCGAATCAGCAAGGTGTCAGGTCGGTGCGAGGACAGGCGGGCTGTAGCATGATGTTGCTATACAGTAAACTGAAGGAAATGATTTGAGTTTTCTACCCCGGAATCTTGGGGACTGGACTGGACTGGGTGTAGCGATTTCAGATGGGGCGATGATGGCATTTTTTAGTCAATGGTGCCTCCACATTGCGCAGCACAGGGCCTATAACCATGGACGATGTGTGAAGCGGGGCGCTCTCCCTGGCTTTGCTGGTGCATCAATTTCTCTTGGCTCCGTATGACCGGCGCAACAATGGCTCTCGCGGGACGGAGTCCAGCGCTTTCTGGTTTCTATGACACACAACGTCTCCACCGCTTCGTGCGTGGTTGAGCACGTGACGCCGTCCCGTGACGCCCCTGCGTGGGGTCTAGCGTGGTGGCCTGAGAATCAGGGCTTCAGTCAGGGTTTCAGTCAGGGCTACAGTCACAGCTACAGTACGATCTGCCCTTTTTAATGACCTAGAAGCCAACAGCAGGTTGTCATGAATCCGGGTTACACATACTGTCACAGACGCGCCGGCGAAGATACCCCGGATCAACGGTCAGGGTCAGATGCACGTCTGATGAGATCGAGTCTAGGCCTGATGATCCGTCTGATCTGCTAGGTCCTGCCGAGGTCTGATCCCCACCCCTAGGATTTGGGAGATTTATCCCAGGAAGGGCCATGAAGAATCACTTCATAATGCACGACAATATAAAGCAATATCTTTCTCACCTACTGATCTAGAATGGAGGTACATGGGCAGAATATTCCACACGGCATTTTAGGATATCCAATGACTTCAGGTAGTTACAAGCTTCAGACTGTATTTGTGGGACAGAGAATGCTCCGTTCTTTGGAAGCATGTTGACTTTTGCAATCAAAGTAAGAACATGGTGAACTCTAAATTTTTTGATGTGCGCCATGCCTGCTACCTAGGTACTCGTAGAAGGCAAGCACAAATATTGCCTCAATGATGATCCAACCGCACAGCGGCCTCAGCTACGGATACATACTGTCTACCGTCTTCCAAAACTAGACAGGCATGGCTTAATTGGGAGAACGAAGAAGTAGAAGAAGCTTATTACAGCATCTCGATAAAGGCAAGAAGTTAATACATAGTACAACTCTCAGTCTACAGCAAATACTTGATGCATCAGCATCTGTACGCATGTCGGACATATTAGCTATACTGCTTATATGAGTACAGTGACATATTCAGATATGCCATCAAAATTCTTCATGTCTGGCATTCAATATTTGAGCCAATCGGAGAATAACAATCAAGACTCCATACTCTCTCGCTGGCACTTCCTCCATTTTTATCTCGGTGGCAGACCCACATCACACGAAACGGAAGGCAACTCCAGGAAACGGGAAGGCAAGCAGGCATATACCTCCGACATGTACTTGCGCCCTCTGATAACATGACGCTTATAATACGTCTGATACAACGAATAGAATCCACGGTATTCATCACCTGGCCTGATCCCAGAGCACTAAATTCAAAGTTTTCTTTACTCGAACGGAAGATTCTGATTTTGTTACCATACAACTATATCTCGTTGTCACAATGGCTAGTACCACAACAGCTACCACCACAACTCTGAGGGCTGCACAGAAATTTGAACCTATCCGTGCAGAAGATGACAAGCCTTTTCAAGGTCTCGCTCGAGGAGACAGGCGAGGCATTTTGAAACTTCGCGGAATTCCTCGCTTTGAAGACCTTCATGAGCAGCGGAAATGGATTCGCCAGCATATGGCCGCCGTATTCCGCTTCTTTGGCAAACGTCAATGGGGTGAGGGCGTATCCGGTCATATCTCTGTCAGAGGTAAGATGTCTTCGTCTAGAGCCGTGCTGCAAAAGAGTATGCTTTAGGCTAACATATGCAGACTCTATTCTTCCAGACCACTTCTGGTTCAACCCCTTCGCTGTTCATTTCTCTCTGATCAAATCGTCCGACCTAGTTTTGGTGGACAGCTTCGGCTATGTCGTCGAGGGTGGAAACCAAGCTATGATCAACGAAGCTGGTTTCATGATCCACTCGGAAGTTCACCACGCCCGACCGGAGGTTCAGGCTGTTGCCCATACTCACAGCATTTATGGAAAGACCTGGAGTAGTTTTGGAAAGAATATCGATATGATTACTCAAGGTAAGACCTGCATTCCCCAAGGAAAGTCCGCCTGTGATATTGACCATATGTCAATTTAGATGCTTGCAACCTTTATGGTAGGCTTGCTGTATATGAAGACCATGGCGGCATCGCCTTGGCTACTGACGAAGGCAAGGCTATTGCCAATGCTCTTGGAAAGGATAGCATGGCTGCTATCTTGCAGAACCATGGGTATGACTTCTATGTTGCTACTCCTGGCAAGGGTTACCCGAATAAAGCTAACATTTACACATTTTCAGACTGATCACTCTGGGGTCTACAGTTGATGAGGCTGGATTCCTTTTCTACAGTCTGGAGAAGTCTTGCCATGCCCAATTGATGGCGGAGGCAGCCGCTGCAAACGGCATTCCTAAGAAGGTCATCCCGGCTGATGTCTGCCAGTTCACAGCTGATTCTGTGCAAACTCCAGTAAGATCGATCCTCAACCTCCGCGCCAGTTTATTCGTGGCTAATATCCTTTACAGAACAACTTCTATCTGGAATTTCAACCAGAATTTGACCTTATTGTCGCCGAGTCAAAGGGTGAAGTTCTTCAATAGATGAAGATATCTTCAGCTAGAGTTCAATCATCCCTTGAACTTTAGATTGAGTTGATTTTTAGTTCCTAGTTTAGCAATAATCAGCACTTGTTGAAACAAATAATACCAATGAAAGACTCATTTCACTTATTTTCCTGTCGATCGCTCTAGGTCTCCTTGGATTAAAATATCCATTTATGGCTCGCAGGAGTTTACTTGTCATTATACGCGCCGATAGGCGCTGATGCACGTTGACTATCTTTTTAATAGATTTCCTGCTACTTCATACACATCATAATTTTTTATCACATTAATGCATCAATGGCTGCAAGAAGCTCTTTCTTTTTCTATGATTGCTTTTTCCAGGAGATACTCATGGTTGGCTGGTTGCCTTCCCGTTGGAGTTGAAACCATGGGATCTGCGGGTTCACATTCCTTTTCTGTCTGTTGCCTTCCTCCCTCAGTCACTACATCTATATACAACGTGGGGTGTACGTGACAAACTAATGTTTGCGCGAGCATTGTCGAGCCATTGATGTAGTTATTCCAAAATGAGGAGGCAAAGTCATATTTTGAAGGCGCTAGCCTTGGGCGCAAGTCATTGTTTTATCTGGCGCGCTACTATATGGGGATTAGCGGTAGGTCAGATAGTAAGAAGACAACGCTTTTCCCTGTAGCAACCAGAGCTAATTCTTCTTCCATTGCAATGGATCGGAAGGCGTGGAGTTGGCAATTAATATTTTGCTTGAGGAATTTCGCATCGTGAGGATACTTGCTGGGTCAGTCTTCGTTCTTTCAATGACCATAGGTAGCCTTTCATCATTCCCACATCTATACTGAGAGGCTGAGCTCAAAAACAGGTGCCGCTCGATCAAAGACATCGACTCGAAGTTTCTATCTCTTCTTGAGCCAAATGGAAGCTTGTCTAAACTATAGTTTTGGGCGCTTAATTTTTTAGCACATTGTATACATCGTCTCTGTTCCAGCGACATACGTATTGTCAAGGTTGAATCCAGCCTAAACTCCATTTTAATTTATTGTCTATTTTGCTTTATCACAAATACTTTGTGTAAAAGTAAATAAAATCAGGCTGTAACCCGGACTATATCTGGGTTGACTGCCGGTTGGGTTCGGTAGAGTGAGAACCATAAGGCACCAAGGCACCAAGGCGGTTCAGGCACCACGTCGCGTCCACCTCCTTAACAACTCGTGAGTCCCCGATCCCCCACTCTGCGCCTAAGGCCCATTCAATTCTCTCCTGATCAACTGTGCCTGGACGCGCTGCGCGCACAATTCATTGGAGCGCGACGTTTCCAAACATTCGAACACCCAACGCGCACGTCTCTTCCTGTTCGCCAGTTTGTCCTAGGCTGTTTGCTGTCGTTGCACTGCGCGTTCCACAGAGCGCGTGTCTACTTGACGTGAGTGGGCTTGATTACCCATCCTTTATTTTTACGGCTTTATGCTCACATCAACTGCATAGAGTGTCCGAATAGTCGCTAGGACTACGCCCCCGGATTGATCACCATGGAGGTCGACAACCCAAGCAGCCCTTCCACTCCGGCCGAGGACAGACGGAAATCCGGCCGAGCTACACGGCGACCCGAAGTCTTCTCCCAGACTAATCACTCAGCAGTTGCAAGCGTAAAGCGCAAGCGTAGCGACATACTTGATGGAGGAGCCGAATCAGACTCCGAGGAGTCGGACAGCGATGATGCCGAGGAGGAAGACGCCGACGAAGAAGAGTTGCGAGAAAAAAGACGCGGAGCGCGCAAGACCGGTTCAAAAAGAGCAGGGGCTAAGAAGCTGTCCCATGCATCGAAGAAGCCCAAATTTTCTGGAAATGGAGTAAGGAAACAACTGGCCTTCCGTCCTGCCATCAATGGCCGGCTACCCACCTCGCGCCCCCGCAAACCCAAGGTGCGGCCCAGCCTCGCACAGGGTGAACGCGGCTTATATGGTGAGATTCTTCTATTAACTTTTGATGCATTTGTGGTGTGTTCTAACCCTGAGTTTCCAGCGGATGTCTTCGGAAAGAGTAATAACGCTGATACTGCCGCCGCACAATGGCTAAATCTATATCAAAAAGATAGCAGCCAAGCTCTGCGCGACTTCGTCAATTTTATGCTTCGATGTGCCGGCTCTGATCTAGAAATCAGCTCTGAAGAAGTAGAAGACGTGGATAATGCTCCCGAAAAAATGGGGGATCTCCAGACCACGTATCAGGCCCAAGGAATCACCGAATATCCTCTCATTTCCCGTGCAAGGAAATACCGGGCGTTTCAGCCCTTGCTAGCCGAATTTGCGGTCTCCCTTGTCCAGACTTTTCATCACTCATCAGTACTGTACACCGATGAGGCTCTGTTCGAAAATATCCAAATTTGGTTGTCTTGTATGTCAACTTCGAATTGCCGTCCCTTCCGACATACAGCAACAATCGTTGCTCTGTCAATCATGAATGCCCTTTGTGATATCGCTCAAGAGGTCAACACAACTGTGTCGACCTCTCGCAAGCAGCTCGAAAGCGAGAAGAAAAAGAAATCTGTCAATAAAGGTCGTGTGGAAGCGATCCAAACCGCCATCTTGGAGGGTGAAAAGAAGGTTGAGCAGCTAGATGAGCACTTACAAGATGGGATCGACACTGTGTTTGTTCATCGCTACCGTGATGTTGATGGAATGATTCGTGCCGAATGTATGGCTGCACTCGGCGGATGGATTCGTTCATATCGAGAAATCTTCTTCGAAGGTCAGTACTTGCGATACATCGGTTGGACCCTTGCGGACGTTGTCGCAACTACGCGCTTGGTAGCCCTTTCACAACTACTACCACTTTTCGAAAACAAGGATAATATCGGAGTCCTTCATTCATTCACAGAGCGTTTCCGTGAGCGAATTGTGGAGATTGCAACCCATGATGCTGATATCAACGTGCGCGTAACGGCCATTGAGTTGTTGATTCGTCTGCGAGAGGGTGGCTTGCTTGAGCCCAGTGATATTGATGCTGTTGGCCAGCTTATCCTTGACGTGGATCCTCGAATCCGGACGACCGCAGGCCGCTTCTTCGTTGCAAATGTTGAAGATGCCTTCGAATCAATGACGGAAGAGGTCTCAGACGATCTGAATGAACTCGTTGCTGACGACGACGAAGATGATTTCGAATCACCCAAGCGCTCATGGATCAAGTTCAAGTGTCTTGCCGACATATTCCAAGCTTATGGCGAGCAAGAAAACGAGGGGTCAGAAACAACGGCCACTACTCGGGGCTTGCTGGCGGGGGCACCTGCTGATTCTCGCTTCGTTCTTGCGACTG
Source organism: Mycosphaerella populi pn0402 (assembly GCA_002153405.1). Lineage (NCBI taxonomy): Eukaryota > Fungi > Ascomycota > Dothideomycetes > Mycosphaerellales > Mycosphaerellaceae > Mycosphaerella > Mycosphaerella populi. Next base: position 65,677 of record KZ119301.1, read on the forward strand.
AGGCTGTTTATCCCCACATGGAAGAACTGTCACAATGGCAATCTCTGGCCGGATATTTACTTTATGACCATTCGTCAATCGCTGATGAACCCTCCGAAGATGACACAGCTAGCATAGTGCGAAACTTGTACAAAATACAAGAAGGCCAAGAGGGTATCCTCCTTGAGATACTCTGCGCATCTGTCAAGCTCCGAGTCCTTGAAGTTGCTAAATCTGACATTGACAAGCGGGGGCGCAAAGTAAAAGCTTTGACTGCCAAGATCCCGGAACTCCAAGAAGAGATATCTCACGGTCTCGCCCAGATCATTCCACAGCTCCTTAACAAGTTTGGATCTGCCCCTGAAGCCGCATCTGCTGTCCTGCGGTTGGAACACTTGGTGGATCTCGATACGATTCAGGATCTGCAAAAGGATGCTACTGCCTATTCATCTTTGCTGAGTGACATTAACAAACAATTTCTCACCCATTCCGACCAAGATGTATTGGCCGAAGCCAGCGTAGCATTCTTGCACGCCAAGAGTTCCGAGGAAATGCGTGAAGCCCTCGAGGGCAAGGTCCAAGAGTTATGGGACGACTTGGTCGCGACTCTCAGTGCCTTATCTCGCAAGAAAGAGGTTCAAAATGGGACTTCCATCTCTGAACCTACTCTTACCGATTTAACAAACAATGTGACTCGAATTAGCAATCTTGCTGGTATTACGGACAGTACCATAGTTCTGGAAACAGCACCCTCGCCACGATCCAAGAACAGGAAAGCACAGCATGAGGCCCCTTTCAACACTCTTATTCATCTCACCAAGCGAGGTCTTTTACCGGAGGAAGACGATGAGGACATCGTCAAATCTGAGACCGAACTCGTCACGAACAGTATGCGAACCCTTCTCTTCTACTTCATGTGGAAAGTCCAGGCTTTATCGTCTTCGCTAGCCAATGGCAAGGCTTCTTTCAATACTTCCTACTTCGAAACTCTCACTAAAAATCGTGAGACGTTTACTTCCGTCCTACTCGAGATCATAGATGCACGATCCGGTCTCGATGATCTGCGATTCTTCGCTACAACAACGTACCTCGACCTCCAGACCCTTTTCAGCACCCTTCGTAATGCTGGACATGGTGTGGGTAACGACGAAGACGTAATCTTCCAGACCCAAAGCCTCGTTCATGAAGTCCCACAAAAGGCACAGGCCCTCGTATCTAAAGTTCACAATGCTGCCGAGCGTATTTTCGTGAAGAAATCAGGACGAGAACTCGAGCCTGCACAAGATGAAGCTCCTGCTTCCGAAGACGAAGAAGAGGAAGAGGAAGATGAAGAGGACGAAGCAGTGATCAAGGAGCGCCTGCGCGCCAGTATTGTGGCTGAGCAGCGTCTCTGTGAGCTTACAGGCAAACTCGTCCTGGCCATCGTCGGTCGTGTCATTGACGCTTCTGGCTCTAAGCGTGGCAGTTTGAAGAAGCGTCTGCTCCGCAACAAGAGTGACCTCGGCCAGAATTATAGGGAGGTTCTTTCCTATATGGAAGATCGGAAACCCCGCAGTGCCCCGCGCAACAAGGGCAAACAACCTGCAAAGCCAGCCGAAGGCCAAGGACCTGCTCCTGGTAACAAGGACTTCAAGTCCGCAGAACGCATCGACGATGACGATGACGAGGAAGGCGAGCAGGCTGAACCTATAGAAGAAGATGAAGAGGATGACTTACGAGCCCGTGGACTTGTTGAAGAGGACATCGACCAAGACAATGAAGAGAATGAGGAGTTGAATGTCGGTTCACCTGATCCTGACGAGGACGAGGTTATGGGCGACTGAATCACCACCACACAACACAGTAAAGAATTCTACGAGCTAAGCTGTTTGTTTATGCTATTCTATTTTCATTGTTTCCTTTCGATGTTCAAAATTTATTCAGCTTCCTTCGTGCGGTGGATAAGGATGTATAACTTTGTATGCTACGAATAATTCCCCTTTCAAATCTCCTTGCGCTTATCTCACTTTATGAACTATGGCGTTTTGTCTTTCAACATAAATGTTTATCGTATATATTCTCTACCTAGACCCAAGACCGTGTTCTTTCGTAGCTAACCGATGAGACGATCTTTTCCCATCATCTTGACCAGAATGATAAAATCGTTATGGGCAGGAGGACGTTCCAGACCTTGGGAGTAGTACGGAGTACGGAGGATGAGAATATAGAACATGTCAAACTTGGCATTTTTTTCCCTGGGAAACTGCGATAGGTACGAGAGGTGTGACGCAATCGAGAACTATAATCAGGAACGTGGGATTGTGTGAGACCATTCGAGGTCTTGTGAAAAGCCAGAAAGTCATAATTACGAGCGATATTAGGACCGAAGGCAGTTCACGGACAGCCGCATCCCTGTTGTTAGAGACCGAGTATGTTTTCCTGGAGAGGGGAGATCCTCAGCGAGAAACACCAGAGGTGAAGTTGGTAACATTAACATAAAAAAGAAATCCGATCCTGCAAACAAATAATACGCCAGTGTATGAGGATGCTAAA
>KZ119303.1:6857-54164 GCA_002153405.1 Mycosphaerella populi pn0402
CGTCCTTGACATCGGACAACAGAATGAAAGCGGTAACGACACCCTTGCCACGGCTGGACTTGATCTTAGCGCCGACCTTGCCGTACCAGATGTAGTGGTTGTTGGCGAACAGAGTTCCAACACTGTTCTTGGGCATGTGCAGCTCGAGGTTGCCGTCGGTAACCTTGGGGAATCCGGAGTAGGTCCAGTCGGACTTGTCAGCATCGCCCAGGTACTTGGTGTTTAGCATAGTATTGTCCAGGTTGTCCCAAGTGTAGGTTGTGTCCTTGCAGATAGGCATGGCGGCACACGAGTCGGTCGAGAAAGAGGCCTGGGGGTCGCAACCACCTAGACAGTATGCGCCAGTACCACACTCGCCATATTCTATGGCATTGTTAGTGATTGATCCCGTAGGACAGAATGGGATCAAGACAAGGGCACTCACGGGAGCAGCAAGGCTTATCCTTGGGGCATTGGCTGCTGGCGCTGCAGGATTGGGCAGCCCATGCGGTTGCGGACAAAGCCAACAAAGATGTCACCAAACGAACCATTGTGTCAGATTATGTACGGGGGTGGATTTTTGTCGGTATATGCGGGGAGGAGCTTAAAATGTACAACAAAGCCTTTAATAGCACCACAGACAAACGAGCGAGCTGTGGGAATTAGATATAACGAACGGCCGCAGAGCGAAGGTTACCCTTTGTCAAGCAACAGAACGGGGGTGGGAGGCGACTTAAGGGCAAAGAGTTCGGAGCCAGACAGGACTTGTAATGGATAATACCGCGATCATCGAAAGTCCCGGGGTGGCTAACCCAACAGGGCAAGTATTGGCCTTGTGGGCTCTTATCGTGGGACCCGCCAGTCGCGAGCGACGTCCAGAGAGGTCTTGGGAGGTCTTGGGTCTTGGAGACCCTTCAAGCCCTGGATACTGAGTTAATGGTGGAGCGCAGCCTGGTCGTTCTATTGGCCCGGGCATTCTCAAATGGGGCGCTGAATATTTGCGCTTGTCTTGGTATTCTTGGTATTGGTATGGTATTAGTACGGTATTTCCGGCCGGTTTCAATCTGTGCCTTTGAGTTTGGACTTCGTTTTCGTTCATCTGCTTTCGCTATGTGCCCGTCTGCGTCCAGGGGAAGTATGAGGCCTCGTCATCGAGGAGTTCCTAGGGAGTGAGAGGTGGTCGTGCGCAGCTGCTTGACATCTGCATGATATTCTGCGTCTCGAAGACTAATTCACTTCCCTCCCCCCCCCTCCCCTGATTACATCGCAGCCTCTGATTCGCGGCACAGTCTGAGACATGCGCCCCAGGTGTTTGTACTGATAAGGGCCACCTTGCTGCTTGCTATAGAACTCCCGGAAACGGTTCGCATTTCTATCAACTATAAAAAGATTCCGGTTCCAGTGCTTTGATTGCTTTCGTCTTGTATAGTTTGATCTTTTTTTCAAATTTCATAACTGGGGAGCCCATGGAAAATATCTACGAAGGATCTCAACTCCCCACTAATCACAATAAGCTAGCGCAGTTACTCTTTTAAAGAACAGGCAAGTGCTGCAATGCCACCCTATCGCTCTGGGTCGCTTTTGTCATTGGACCAGGCAGAAACAAAGATAGGCTTCAATACCAGCAACTGCAATTTGCGACAGAGCTCCAGGTCCATGAAATAGCTAGGAAGACTGCCGAGCCTGGGCGCCAATTCTCGCGTAACTTCGTAGAACCTTGGAAGTGGCCCATATTAGCTAAGAGCTAAGAAAATTGCGCACCACATATGGAAAACTTTCCTTCTGGAAAATTTCAATTATGAGAAGGAGCATGACACCGCAAAGCAGTACGACTGTCACAAATTACTATTCTATGATAATTAACTAAAAAAGGCCCGGCAACGATCTCCCCGCCCCAAGGACCAAATGTCAGCGGTCACTGTCGATCCACGACGACAGGGGCACGAGCGGTCCGACCAGCCAACATATGGACTGTGCTTGGGGTCATCACTACCTGCGTGGGGAGGCCCCGTCGCTGATCGTGTTGGGCACAACGAAATTACTATCGTTAGATCAGGGGCATAAATACAAGCTTCATACCATGAAATACGACTACTTTCCCCGCGAGTGGTACAGTGTGGAAGGAGTGCATTGCTTTGTGCTATCTTCTCAGCAACCACTGCTATCCTCCCAGAAGGAATGTGCAGAGTGCATCATGGACTGTTGTTTACTCTTCGCCACCCCTGCTGTTTATTGTTAAGATCAGGAATGTGTCACCTCGGTAAGGGGGCGCAGGGGCTTGCACAACCTTAACAGATGCATTATTGTATGATGTAGACGTACTCCCTACTCTGTATACCGTATATAACACATCAAAGCAAATAATCTGGGGCAGATGGTGTTCCTGCATTTGGACAGCACATGGTCCTAGTTTTCATTGGGGGAAGGAAAGTGCTCGTTACATTGAGTCCCACGTAATACTCCGCTCGCTGTACGTACGGCGCTAGTACGAGTCTGTCATGGCCCCCTGACCTGTATGTAGCTCCTAAGCCATTTCGGGGCTAAGCATGGGACCGAGAAAGCCATTATAAACCCTGAGCAATGGGCGCCCGAGAGGATTTAAATCCTTGTCAGGATTCTGCAGTATAAAGAGGAAAGGATTGTCTGAAAACCGACGCAAGGCTGCGAATTTGGTACTATCTCGACCTTTCCACACTCCTAGCTGAAATTGGTTGGTTCAGATCACTCAAATATGAATCGCAAACAATCTTTGATCACTTGATGAATCTGTGGTTCCGAGCTTGGTGGCTCTGGCGGAGTAGTTCGCCGTATATCCGCGCTAGGACCATCGCCGAAGCGAGATGGGATTCCACCCGTTGAGGCTCTATGGTTTGGATAGCGAGCCTTATGATCGATTTAATATTAAACCGCACTAGCCTCAGCGCTATCTATAGCCACCTACGTCTCGCGTCATTGTTATTAGCCCTCCCTCCAGCGAAGCATATAGTTTGCCCCTCTCTATGCTCCATACCCTGCCAGAGCAGTTACAAACCTGATTGGTGCTTCAATTGGACCGTAAAGAAACCCTTTTATTGGCTGGTGAAGCGTCTGACTAGTATAGTTTATCCAAAAATCTCGACCGAGAGTGAAAATTTGAATTTGATTTCGCTTTCCCTCCGTGTCTATCTGCCGAACTTCCGAACTCTCTATTTCTTAGATAGGCTTTGCGTAACAATGCGCGCAAGTGGAACTCATTTGCTAATTTTCTACAAACAAGATACCCATGGATATCTCAAATTTATGAGTGTATACTAGCGGACATTGTTTCATAATATATATGAGCTGCATTTACAGGTTCAGCAACAGGACTACTGGGGGTCCTAGCTACCAGGGTGCTGATGTATGACGAACTTGCTAGTACGATTAGAGTGGGAAACTGGCACCCAGACTTCGACAAGGCCCGCAGACAAAGACAATACCATTGTCAACATTGAGCTACTACTAGTACTTTAATTTACCTAATACTGATCGAGGGGAGCTTTTTAATGGCTTGATACGCGGTCTCCATATTTGCCATATTGAAGGAGAATACTACCTGGGGAAGGGTTAAAAATGCTACACGACTGAGTCGGGAGATCCAGAGATCTCCGCTCCAGTTAATTATCAAGACCTTCCAGCCAGCTTTTTCCCTTCTTCCTTTAGCACATATCTCGAGATAGCATTCATTCATTCATTCATTGTGCCTCTAGTATTTTTCCCTTAGAGCCTTCATCATTGAGCAAAGGTAGACACCTCAAGCCCCAGATATGAATCATTGCATACTTGATACCACGTTCCTGGTCAGAGTACTTACCCTTACATCTTTAAATATTTATTCACAGCCTCAGAGGACGCATATAGATAAAATCGACGTTCAGGTGAAGCTTGAGTATTCTGTGCCTCTGGTCAAAGCCTTGAAAGATGATAATTGATCTTACTATAATCCTCTTGGGTCAGAACCACATTGCTTGTATAATCCCATGGCATGTTACAAGACAGGGTGTTTCAAATCATCTATTTGAAATCATGGTAACATTTCTTTCGTTCGTACTATCTAAATCTGTCCTACCGGTGGTAAGCAATGAAAATTGAAAATTGAAATGTAAATCAGACAAGGGACTTCCAAGGGAGACGTGACCATTGAAGGTTTGAATAACAACCAAAGAGCCAGATTAGCAGGGCTACTGCTGTTGAAGCGCGACGCATTGGTTAGGGAAAACACAGAAAAATCATTTGTGGTATTGTTTGAGCTTTAGTTTTGTCAATGTTAGGCAACGACATTATCTAGGTTATAATGACTGCCACAATTAGACCACTATAAATTGCACGACTAGATAATACCATCCAAATGTGGAGTAATTTTGACATGCTACCAGGCGGAATTTGGATCTTATGGAATCAAACGAAGTCTGCTGTGGTCTATACAAGCTAGGTAGTTCATTACAAGCTGAATTATTGTTAGCAAGTTGCGACCCTAGAGCGCGAGAATACCCGGAAAACAGTGTCCTTATACAGTGTCCTTATACACTAAGGTCGAAATTTGATATCAAAAACACCAACGAGAAGCTTCAAGTCATGGATCGACACTCATAAAAAAAAGTCTGTAAATGAAATAAATCTATAATTATATTATGCTCGATAGCTCATCAAGTGATTGCTTTTTCGATCTTTCTAGCAATGCGCACACAGCGTTCATCAATATATTTAGTGTACAAATCTGCCACGTATAAGTTGATAGGGGTAATAAGAGCGAAACCGACAAGCCACGCAAAAGCGAATGGAACAGTTTGCTTGCTAGCATTGCCCCCTCCAATATCCTTATACGAGGTCCCCGTAACGAGGTACCACAGCGTGTATATCACGGGATTTCGAACCAGATGATAAACAGCCTGGTGGACTAGGTAGAGTGAAAACGATACTTTCCCTAGATACTGGATTGGCCTGGAGTTTAGGGGACGCTGCAGAGTGGAGGATTTGCTAATTGCATGCACAACCATGGCAGCACCAGCTGTCTTCCAGCACTTGCTGACTATCTCCCAATGACCGTCCCAGCGCGACGAGCCAATTAGTTCCAGGAACTGGTAGCCTGGAGGCAGAAATCCGTCATCGCTTAGACAGACTAGGTAGATTCCGAAGGCGAAGTATCCATAATTGAGTATGGTAGAAAAGGCAACGGATCCAAGCCCGGGCGTGGATATGTGAATAGGAAGTTTGAACTCATCCTCTTCTGTCCGCGTATGCTCTATTAATCTTCTTTCGGCAATATAAAGCCCAGCCAAGAAGCCAAATACGTCCCAATTTCCGAAATAGAACCAATATGCAGAGAGTAACCCAAGTGCGATACGTCGCAGCTGCGGCTTCCAGAATGCTAGCCCCAAGATAGTCAGATAGACAATGCAGGAGCCACGAAACTCTAGTCCCATGGTCCACAGTTGGCCATTTAGACCGGGGTTCCCTTGAAAGGCGATAATGTTCATATTATCAACCATATAGCGGAAGACAAATGTGATGTGTGACATGGGCGCCGTCCAGGGCTGTCGGCCCCAAGTGACATTACCGAAGTCCCATTGGAACAAGTTACAGAAGTAGAGTAACTGAGAAATAGCGGTGATCACGAAGACAGGCAAAAAAATGCGAAATATGCGGCGTGTTACGGCGGAAGAGAGACGGCGAACGAAGTCGCCGCTATTTTTGTTGCGGATCTGCAATAGACTGATGGAAATAGCGTACCCGGAAATGACCAGAAAAAGAGACACCATAGCATGTGCGGCAAAGAGGAGACGGATCGGAGGTAACTGGATCAAGCGCCGGTTTTCCTCAGGTGGATCAGTCCAGAAAGAGACAAATGCTGCATCCAAGACGCCTCCCATGAAGTAGTGGTCAGTCGCGACGATGGCTGCGGCGATGCCCCGTAGGCCATCAAGCCAAGTTGTACGCTCCATAATTGCTCCGGGATGTCCCCGAGTCCTGAGAGCAAAAGGCAAGATAGGTAGACTTGAGTGGCATAACCTTGGAAGTTCTTGGGAAAATAGGACCACCTTTGATAGGAGTCGCTCGCACTAGTTTAGGGCGACCAGGCTTTGCGGGATACGGAGGAACATGGGGCCGCATCTTTTTTTTTTAGGGCTCGACCCACACGCATCCGAGACATTCATAATTCATTGGCACTGATTAACAACGTGCATGCTGCATCCACCATTCATGCAGACTGTCCTATAATTATTTTTGGCTCGAGGGGTTTGCCAGCCCGCATGCTTGAGTGAAGGGGAGCAGGGAGTACGGGATACTGGGGAGCACGGTGTGCGGTGTACTGACAGAGGGCCTTGATGAGGCTGAACTACGGGGAACGGGGGGACAATAAGACTAAAAAAAAAAAAATTAAGATCGTCGGGATTAAAGAATGTAGTATACGCTAAAATCAATTTAGGATTGGCAGCTCCAGTTTTCGACTCGTCGAGGAAGCCATCCACTGACCCACATCAGGCTGCTCTGCCGGCGCGAATCCCCTTCAGGGATCCCACTTCCAAGAAGCAACATGCTATCCATCTTACACCGGTCCTCATAAAAGGACCATTGCACACATTCAGCCCAGGCTATGCAAGCGGCCTCGCATGCGTCCACGGACTGCCAAGCGCTGCGCCAGGTCTCAATCGACTTGACCGAGGTGGGCGGTTGGGCGTCCCGCGCATTATTGGACCGAATCTCATGCTTAGAAGACCAGTTGTCCCACCATTCCACCCGGGAACGAAGGTAAGGGGCGACCAGCGCCTTGTAGATATCACGGAATTGAATAGGACGCTGTTCGTCAAATTAGTCTCGGATACGGGAGTTCGCAATAGAGGGCAGGCAACTTACCTCGTCAAAGTCCCACGATTTCTCAAGGCTATAGAACCTCGCAACGTCTCTTCCATGTGTGTGATGCCAGCTATATACGGGCTCGCACCAGTTGGCTTGTTCGTACCAAGTAGACCAGTGGGACTCGGGGTTAAATCCGTATTTGAAGCGGTTTTCACCTCTAGTCTCCCCGAATTGGACGCCGTACTCCTTAAGCGCGTGGCCAAGAATATGATCGCCACAGCCATGAGCCTCTGTAAAAGCCTCGAATTTCTGAACAAGCTGCGGATCTTGGCCAAAACTCTGCTCCCACGCGCCTCTCGACAGCGCGAATCCGGAACCACCGTGGGCAAAGAAGTCCCCGTGGATCCAGGCCACGCTTCCGAGGTACCAAGGCTCCTGGTGATCGAACTTCTGGAGATGGCGGATAATATTTGGAAGGAACAGATAAGAATCATCCTCCATAAATATATACCATTTTGCATCTGGTTTATTGCGGCCTGCGTGATCCACGATAGGCAGGAATTTGAATTTGTCAAGTTTCCAACCACCTGATGCCCCTGCTGAGTCTCCCGGGACATTGGACAGTTCAGCATAATTCTGACGGGATTCGTAATCTTCTTGTTGTAAGTAGGGCTCGAATGTTTCTGACTTGCGGATTTTGTCAGAAGTGTTCGCTAACACGTCGATAATCTGCCAATCCCCAATTGTCTCGGGATAGTCGGAGTATATGAGGACATTGTCGTGACTGATGCGGTTCGCGGAAAGGCTCGTTGTGAGATGAATAGGCACTCGTTTCCATAGGACAGTGGCGCCTGTCTTGAACATGAGCACGACATCATCTGTACTCAGTCCCTTAGCATTGTGTGATTTTGGCGATGAGGAAGAAGAGGAGGAAACGATCGGGTTCGCGGATGGAATTGCGGAAGGTACTGCATAGTGGTATTCTTGATATTCTTTTTTGATATCTTTTTGTGACTCGTAAATCTCCTCGACTGGTCGCTTAGAGGCTGTTCTTGAAGATTCGACGACGATAGCGTTTGGCAAGGCTTTTGCGGGTATCTCACCCAGTGGGCCTTGGCGATCTAATTCAAAGTGATAGACAAAGACTAAAAAGGTTATCAGCATGATCCCCAAAGGGACGATGCGATTGTCTTTGTGGAAAGCCCTCAGCATGATATTGAGGGTAATTGCACTTGTATCAGCGCATGGAATTGTTCACCACGCTGATTAAAGCCGAATGAATTATTTTATTAACGACCCAAGCAGCGCTCGGGGCCAGGCAGGTTTCAGGTGTCTAACTCGAATGGAATAATACCGTGGACCAATTTAGGGGCTCACGCCGTCCCCACCTAATTAAAGCGAGCTGGCCGCAGAGTTCGTGTAGCCGTATAAACGGGGCTTTGCCAATGTAACTCCGTTGGTCTCTCCACTGTCTCGCAAGGTTTTCTCGATCTAATGTTCCCGCCTAACCTTGGTTAGGCCTAACTGCATGGAAATACGGGAACTAAGTTTATTATTATCGATTTTGATTTGTGGGCTCGCGCACGAGGTCTCGAGAATGGCTATGCCGAGCATGCCGAGTAGGTCTTTTTGCAGCATAGCGTCGCTTAGCATGTACATTATGTACTCGGAGCCTCACGACTGGGCCCCTTAAGCCGGCTTTAGTGCATTTCAGCCCCAAAACCAGGGAAAATGCCAAGAGAAAGGGGAGCCATGGACACCTTGGAAATTGGATGTCTCTAAATCAATCTGTCGTTACTATATTTACGTTTTGACTCAACTCGACTTTCATTCTTCTCGACTATGACCATTTAATCTCTTACACTCGTTCTCGACATTTCGTTCTTTAAACCCGTCCCCTCGGGGTTGATTATTATTTTATTTTATTTATTTATTTTTAACTCATAATTTCACTGCGTGGCCACGATGGATTCATACAGTGAGAAATTGTATTCCGGGTCTCCCGTGTTCCAACAATCAGGACCCGAAGTCTCTCGCTTTCGCCAATTCCTCAATTTCTTAGGATGCCTCATTGTGCTACCTATTTATTCAATCATCACGGGTTATACTCGTCACCCGTTGACAATAGACATTCTTTTGACAATTTTCGCCGCCGAATATAACCGGTATGCTAATGATCGCCGCCGCCGCCAGCTAAAAAGCCCTTCACGACAAACTTATGACCTAGAAAAATCCGGGTATTTACTTGGAAATGAGAGTTCCACCAGAGAATGTATGGCCGCTATTGTAGGCTATCGCGAAGACCCGGATCTCTTTGCCCGGGCTTTGGCTAGCTACAAGAATATTAAGGAGTGTCGCTTTATTCTTGTTGGAGTCGACGGGAACGATGTGCCAGACATGGAAATGGTACAAGTGTTCCAGAAGGTATTTATTTATCCAGTCTTTGAATTTCATTTACTTTTGATCGTTTTCTGACACAATACTTAGGTATTTCCAGAGCGCTCAGCTGTTATCCAAGTGGATAAGCCATTTGGCGAACTTGCAATGCAAACCTATGAAAAGCTCGCCACTCTCGATGGTAATTTCCAGTCCAGCGACATGTACGCAGAAACTACTATTGCTCACTGCTGTCAACTTGCTCGAGAAATCCTGTCGGAGTATGACCTTCAACTGGGTCAGCCAGATGGCGTCAAGCACCTTTGCTTATTCCAACCTCATCTGCACAAGAAAGGAATTATGTTCACCTCTTTTATTTTCTCGATTGTGATTTCCGAAATGATCGGAATCGAGTATCTTTGGTCTTCCGACTCGGATACTATTGTTCTGCCTGACTCTCTGCAGAGTACAATCGAGACCCTGGCTGGTGATCCCACTGTGGGGGGTGGCAGTTCAGGGCTAATTGTGCACAACGAAGAGGATTCACTGGCTGCCAAGCTTGGTAGTGTCGTCTACTGGTCGGAACTGTACATGACTCGCTCTACTTCGACTTCATCTGGTACTAGTGACTGCCAGAGTGGTCCCAGTTCCGCATTCCGTGTCTCTGCTCTACCAGCAGTCTTATACCCATGGTATACTCAAACAGTCATGGGTCATCGCATGGTAAGCTTTGCTCCCAAACTGTCTGCTGGTCTTATATCCGAACAATTATACTAAAAATAAACTAATTTCAAGATCGTCAACGAGGATCGCCATCTCACAACCAACTTGCTCATGCGTGGATGGACCGTGACCTATGTGTCTGATACCCTGGCAGCAACCGACACCCCGACAACCATGAGCCGCTGGATCATGCAACAGGTGAGAGACATATCCCCCCACTACCTAGGTAGATCTGCACATCCCAAACTAACATCCAACAAGGTCCGCTGGAGTCGTGCCGGCCACATCGAATCATTCCAACAACCAAAAGTCTATCTCCTCAACAACCCACTGTTCTTCTGGGCGGCTATCAAGCGAGAGTTCGGCCCACTGCTCGGTCTTCTCTACATTCTATACTACCTCTTCACCGGCCAGTCTTTTGCCTACTTCAACTGGTACGATGTCGGCATCCGTATCGCATACACGCTTCTCTACAATTACACGCGCAACCCAGATCGGGGACCCAGTTATTCTTGGTTCTGGATTATCCCGGGTCTTCTGTTCTATAACATCCCCCTGCCGATGATCCATCTCTGGAGTCTGATTACGGTTTTCCAGGATGGATGGGGTACGTCCATGCGATCGACGGCGGAACTGTCGAAGCGCGGACAGGCGTGGAAGCGGTGGAATGACTTGGGGTTCTTCGTTGTTTGGATGGGCATTGTGGGTGGTACAGTTGCTAGAATGGCGTCGACTCATTTGGGTTGGACTGATCAGAATATCTTCTTGGCGATCGTCTGGGGTATTTGTATCCCGGCTGCTGCGACGCTATATGGATTGGTTATCTGCGAATAGATTTGCAGATGATCGAAAGTGATCTTTTTTTTTTCTGTTTGGACTTGGGAGCGAAAAAGAATTTGGATTTTAATTTGCATATATAATGACTAGACTGCCAACGGGCATAGATATAAAAGATGGTGGAATTCTACCACTGATTTCGTGTGTTTATCTTTTCAAGGCTCTGAGTAGGTGCGTGGTAAGTACAGATCCTGCGAGGAGATTCGCTATGTAGTCCACATATACATTTCGATCCAGAAGTATATGTCAATTTCCAACTAGTTTTTATAATTGGATACTATAGACGTGAAAGGAGTTCATTTCGCATGCCACGGTCAACATCCATGGGGTCAGTCCATGTCGTCATCCATCTATCAGATCATATTTTCGATGAAACTAGTCAATCAGACAGAGGAGGGAAGTTTCGAACAAAGCTATAATAAATCAGTCACAACCCCTCAACTGTCCAAAGGCAAACTTACTGCGCAGGGCACTCATATCCAGAGGGATTGTTCTGGAGGTACAATTGGTGATAGTCTTCGGCATTATACCACTGACCGGCCGGCACAACCTCCGTCGAGACAGGCTTCTTGAACCACTCTTCACTCACCTTCTTGGTAATCTCTTCGGCAATCTTCTGTTGTTCTGGGCCATGTGTGTAGATAGCGCTGCGGTACTGGGTACCCACATCAGGACCTTGTCGGTTCGGTGTTGTGGCATCGTGCATGCGGTAGAAGAATTCGAGGAGCTGGCGGTAGCTAACGATAGAGGGATCGAAAGAAACTTGAAGTGCCTCGGCGTCTATGATAGATAATATATCAGGCGGGTCATTCTCTGCAAAAGTACCGTGTGCTTGAATCTCGAACCCAGACCGGATGCAAGTTTCCCCAAGCTTCCGCGACTGCCGGACAAGCTTGCATGGCCCACACATTCAAGATCAAGAACACATATCGATGTACGTACGTCCAGTAGCCCCAGAGCAAACAGCCCGATATGTAGGTGACGAGGTCTGGCCACCGCAGTAGCCGACCTTTGCGTCAAGAAGGCCCTTGCCGGCGCCAAAGTGCTTGCGGTATAGGTGCTCGACGCCCCAGAAGCAGCCCGCTGCGACGGTAGCTAGCTCAGTGTTTGACATGTTGCGCGATTGGGAATCCTGCGAAAGCGAACGTACAGGGGCGCTAGTCGAGAACGGTCGGAAGAGGCGTGTAAAGAAATTCGAGGTGATCGGAGCGGCCAAACTCATCTGCAGAAATTCTGGTGGGGACGTTCGGGGTCGGAAGTGGGGGTGCGAGGTAAGCACAATATGGCGCGCAAATGTGAGGGTAACTGATGTCTCGGGAGATAACTTGTTCGATATGCAAAGACGGTTTGATCGACTTCAGGAGTAGGGAGGAGCTATGCTAACTGGGGAGGAGATGCTGTTGGAGACAATGGCGTCATTCCCTCTGACAAAGCAATTTGCCTCCCGGAAGTATAGAATCGCAAAGTGTTGGGGTATTTCGAGTTCTAGATGCAGCTTCTGCTAAACGGTCCGTCTTTACTACTTGCTGAACGGTTTGGGAAATCTTCTAAAAGTATGTATGAACAAAGTGAATAAGATTGGAGGAATCTGTTAATGTACAACCACAAAGAATATGTGGAGCGAAGGGAACGAAGCACGGCGGCAAAAACTTCAACCCGGCAAATAATCAATAATCAACGACAAGAAGAGAAGGATAAACATAAAAACAAATAACACCCGAGCTTGAGATCCGATGATGAGCGCAGAGGAATATGGAAACAGAAAGAAAAGAATAATGTGGTATCTTAGACGCCAACGCACCGCCATGCCGAGTAAATCCGTACACCATGAGAGAACAGAACAACAAAGGTACATCATTATCGCATGCCACCAGAAGCCCATTCTACCGAATGATCGACTGATGGTGTAGCCAAAATACTGAGGCGCTTAGCGTCCCTACTGGAGAGGCTAGCATGTCGAGGCCGGATGTCACCTCCCAAAGTAGTTCGGCGACTGGTGCTCTTCATCACAGGCAAGGCATGTGGACTGAACACCCTGGGTTTGCCCTCAGTCTCGCGTTCGCTCTTAACCATACGACGAGCCTGAGACGCAGTGAACATGGTGTTCTCGCTTGGTGAGCTGCCGTAAGTGTTGGAACTTGGGCTGCGGCGTCGCTGGATGCGCAACGAGTTGCTTGATGCTGAGGAGCCGACATGGCTGGTGGAGATACGGCGCATTGCCGAGTTGATTTTGATTGCCTCCTCCTTCTCGGGTTTCCAGCTCTCTTTGTTGTCGGCTGAGGGGCTGCTGGACAGGTTCCCACTTGGGCTTCGCACAGCAATCCGAGATGGACGATTGAGGAAACTGCTGCCTTCAATGTCACGAAGTGGTGAGCTTCCCTGGTCAGACAGTGGAAGCGTCGATGTAGGGGGAGCTGCCAGCGGCGAGCTACCAGCTCTCTTCGACAAAAATCCAGCTTTGAAGCGGTTAGAGTTCTTTTGGACGTTTAGAGAAGATCCAGATGGACCAGGAACGGGCGATGTAGCTCCAGATGGGCGAGGGATATTGCGTTGGATAGGGGAAGACCCCCGTGGGAGAGAGGGCTCCTCTGAACAGCTAGCTTCATCGTCTGCGGATTCATTGTTCTTCTGAGGTGTCTTTTGGAACTCTGTCAATGGTGCATCTTCTTCGTCATCCTTCCAACGAACTGATCGTTTGGCGGCCTTGACCTGGGCCTTTTTCGGCGAGAAGCTGACACTCTTTCGACCAACAGCCGCTTTGCGACGACGGGGGGATACAGGAGCGCTTGGGGCAATCTGCGCAGATGGATGAAGGGCTTTCGGAGGTGGCATGCTCACCATGCTAAATCTCTTCTTTGGCTTCGGAGGACTAGCTGACTTGGCCTGCTTCATTGGGCTGGGCATACTGGATACTGCGGGTAAGCTACCATCAGGTCGCACAAGACTAGATGTTGCTGTGACACAGCTATCCATCATCTTCGATAGGATGACTCTCCCCTTTTGAATCGCCTCGGTAGCATTGAGCTGCATGATATCCTCGATTGAGGCAATGAGTTCAAACTGAGCCTCCAAGAGAATCTGCATGGCCACAGCTTCCCCGACCTTGTCCTGTTCGGCGACTGCAGACATAGCTTCACGTTCCGCATGAGATTTTAGAAGCTCAAGCTCCCTATCAAGGTTTGAATAGTCACTAGCATCGCTGATATCAAATTCCCGAAGCTGTTTGGTAGCATTGTCAACCGCAGTGACCATGGCCTGGTCCCATGTGTTCTTAGATAACCGCTGGTTGTAGTGATGCCTGCTACCTTCGAGTTCGAGGAGAATACCCTGGGCAGACTTGCGAATCGCATACAGATTGGCTAGTCCTTCTTCATCCTCGCGGGCCTCGCATACATTGTCGAATGCAGCGATCCAGGAAGATAAAACCCCAATGCGACGGCTAATTTGCCGCAGTTTGAGCATGTTGTTTGTCTTCTCTTGGCGTTCAGGTAATGTGTGCTCATAAGCACTGCGGATACGAGCGATGCCTTCGCGCATGACGGCATCTTTTTTCTCCGTCTGCTTCTTGAATTTGGCAAAGGCCACATTTTCTAAGTCCTTTTGTTGTGCTTTGAGTTCGTTGATCAAATTCATTTGCTCGTCAATCTTCACCAAGAAATCTTTCACGTGTCGGTTGACGTTGAACACGTTCCTCGTTACCTTGGTCTGAATGTTCTTTGCTCTGTTGGCATATCGCAATGTGTTCTGTGTTTCATCGAAATGCTGACTCGAAGGGCTGACACAGACAATCATGACAGTCTTGCAGTTTCCACCCAGGGCAAATTTGAGTAGTCGAGTGAGCTTTGAATTGCGATAAGGAATATGATTGCGTTTTCGGGGGTCGCAGAGGGCGTTGATGCAACTGCCAAGTGCTAGCAGGGACTTGTTGATGTTGGCACCTTCAAACAATCGCTCTCCCCGGTTCTTTGTTGCACTTGCCCTCTCACTTCCAGCAAGATCGATAATACTCAGAGTAGCCATAGTGTGGGGCTCGTTCACACTTGCGTTTCGGTCCTTCTGAGCGACATTGATTTGGAGCACCGCATGGGATCGTGAGGATGTAGCGTTGGCTTCTGTGGGCGACATAGTACGGCATTCGTTGCCTCGCATTATCATGTCCATAACCTCTCCAACATTTTGGGGATGATGGCTTGACAGTCCAGGAACCGACACAGATTGGTTGCTGTCCTCCCGAAGACCGAGGCCGCCTTTGGTGTGATTTGGCACCAGCAGATCGCGGATGGTTTCATTGTAGATTTCCAAGTAAGAAAGAGAGATCTCCGTAGCTTTCTCACCCGATCTCTCGTCAATCCGCTCAAACAATTCTTGCATGGTCAGGAAGATTATACCCGGTTGTTGTGTGGTACCGGTGATGGTATGGGTCTTTCCACACCCCGTTGCACCGTACGCAAACACAGTTGCATTATAGCCATCGAGGACACTGTCGAGGAGGCTTCGAGTTGTCGATTCATAGACTTCGCCTTGGTTGGCATTCTGGTCGAAGATTCGATCGAAGGCGAACGTCTGGTCCTTGACGCGCTTGCCATTTGGCACGACGCTTCGGGAGAACTTCTGGACTGGGTTGTCCTCAGGAGGATCAAACACCCTGGTCAGGTCAGTGATTTGTTTGATGTTTGCTAAAGAAGCAAATGACAGAATGTGGCGCGACGTACAAGCAGCGATCGTCAATTACTTTGACGATAGATCGAATCCCTTTCTGATTGAGCTTTGGGGTTGGCACTCCAGCCAGAGACCCATCACCCAGGAAGAGCGGGCCGTCGTCATGTTTTGAGACTTGAGCAGCCTCTCGAATTGTGAATGGTCGCACTCTGACCGCGACAGTGATCGAAGAGGAGCCATCGGTGATGGCCATAGTGTTGGATGGGTCGAGGGGGCCGCCCTGCACGTCGCGGAGAGGCGGGGTCGGTATGTCAAAGCCGTTGCGCGACCTGCGTTCTGCGAGGCCAGGTGTTGAAGATTGTCGATAGTAAGGATGAAGGGGCGAAGAATGTGTGGAGCTAAAGCTTTGGGGTATGGGATGCAGTATTCTCCGAGTCACTAGTACCTTCTGGCGGCGTGATTTCATTTGTTGATGCGTGGCCGTCATGTCCGCTCCTGGTTGCCCAGGGCAACAAAGACGGGTGGTGGCGATTAGTGCGCGACGGTGCGTGTGTGGTGGGGTTCGCGTGGCCCAGATCCTCCTTGGGGCCCGGAAATGGCGTGTTTCAGGTCTCTTCCACGCACTGCCTTGCAGATTCTCACGCACTCAGCCTCACTCTGATCTTGCAAATACCCAATTGTGGAGAGACGCCAGGTGCAAGATGACAGGTGAGGCGACAGCGGTATGCGGGATGGTTGATCTGACACCCGAAACACGGTTTTTGTTGTTATGATCAACTGCCTGTCGCCGTATCATTGGCCAAGACACTTCGCACCTGCCAGATTTGTGTCACTGGAAATGTGCCAGTGCCATAGAACATTTAGAGGCATAAGTTACATTGTCCACGAGAGTCAACTGATAGTTGGAAGAGTACATGCTTGTAAATCCACGTCACACGTGTCGAATGACACACATATGTACAAGCTCCAGGGCTTTTCATCGAACTGCGATACCATGTACACATATCAGTCTTGGTTTAATGCATTCCATGCTATGAAAATAGATTTGAATTAACTCATTACTCATAAAAAGGCAGCTCATAGTTATTATGACATCAAAAGATCCTGCCCCGCCCTGCCGTTAAAACACAAGGGAAATGCCATGCAAGAAACTAAAGAGACAACCCCGTCTTCTCTGTTGCCAAACGCCATATTTGATTCCCGCTCTAGTACATCTGGATGAAGCTATTCCACATCTCTTCAAAGTTCCTCTTCCGCCTCCTCCTCATCATCAAAGCTTGGGAGAATAACATCCCAGCGGGAATTGTCGAGTTCATCGCTGGATTCTGCGGAGGGCTCAATGAAACGGAATGCTACCGAGTGCCCATCCTTCAGCCCTGCGGCAAGGATCGTATCGTCAGATGCTTTTGATTTTCCCTTAGAGTCTTCTTCATCTTCTGGGGCAGCGATCTTGCTTTCAATAGAGACCCATCCTTTTCCAGGATCGCTTCGATCGACAGGAACACCTAATTCAATATTCTCAGCGATTTCAGGAACCTTGTCACCGTTTATGTCCTTGAAATCGCGATCATTCAAGGCTTCGAGGAGTTTTCCCTTGGCAGACAAGAGAGGCTCGTGGGGCTGGAGAGGAAGAAGGACCGTCGTTTTGTGCTTCTTGAAAAGAATGGTAATTGCTCGATAGTCTGCATCGCCTTGCGTAGGAGCCTGGATAGCAACAGATCAGCAAATAGAGAGATAGGAAGCCGTGCCAGCTAGTTTTCTCGAACGTACCATTGTTGTCAATGAGTTGACGTTGCTAGCAAGGCCATCAGTCAAACTAGGCTGCGTTGTCGAGGCGGAGACCGAGGCGGAAGCGTGGGCGGAGAACGAGCGTCCCGCAAGTCGGCGGATTAGTCCCATCGTCATCCCCATCGCCACAGAATTCCCAGTCTCTGGTGCTGTTGCAGAGGCCGGCATTAGCAGCGCCACAATGGATGATTCCATAGAACAGCGAAAGCAGTTTCTGTTGGAGAGAGCACGGGAGAAGTCTGTGCCTATCTTGAACTGGCACAAGCTCTTTGATTCGGATAGCCCGCCACGGCTTGGAATCGAAGTTGAGAAGCGGATACCCTACGCAGCTACGTCTGGGTTCGCAACAGGACTCGGCCTGGGATATTTACATGGGAGCAAGAGAGCAGGCCTAGTCTTTCGAGCTGAGAATGCCCACCGATTCCCTACATCGTCTCGTGGATGGTTTCAATACCATCGGTCAAAGAATCACGTCGCATTCGTGGGAGGAGTGAAAGATGGCATGAAAATGGGGTTCAAGCTGGGAATGGGCGCACTTGCTTTCTCACTTTTCGAGGAAACAGTGGATTATGCTCGAGACGATGAGAGGGACTTCCTCTCCACTGTCACTGCTGGGTTATCGTTTTCTGGGATCTACAGCTTACTGGGTATGGCGCGCATATCGACTACACCCCAATTCCACTTGACAAGGTCACACAAGCTAACTTTTAATATCATTTGAATAGCTCGCCACGATCTATATACCACTGCTCGTAATGCTAAGTTTGGCCTGAAACTCAGCTTGGCTTACGGTCTACTCCAAGACGCTTTAGAAACAGCCAAAGGAAACCCCCCGGCCTATCTAGACTTCTTCATAGGCAGCAGACGATCAAAATCCCGTGCGGAACACGTTGTATAAGCTCGACCTCGAGAGTGAAGCATGGAGAGTGAAGCATGCTTAAGACTAGCAACCTATGCTTTGGTTCATCCAACTCTGCGAGGTAATCAATCGACGCCGAGACACCTTCTCACCTCCCCATTCTTGTCGCTCCGCACGGCAGCCGATACAAATGTTGAATACTATTGGTGGACCAAAGCAGCACGCGTGGAGATATCACGGGCACACCCCGATCACGCATGTAGCGACGGTTTTAAGTGATTTGTACGCTTTAGATCGAGCTACGTACCGCGCCCGCATCTCCCGGTCACGTTTCTTTTCTAAATTTTGTATGATACATTCTTTGAGATACCCTATCGCATTACTGCATGCACAAATAATTTTTTATATAAGGCGCCAGATACAGTAGATTGCTTCACATGATACAGTGGAAGTATGGTTCGACTTTCTAGTCTATGACGCGAAAGCGTGTAACGCACTATTAGGGGATGCGGATGCTCAAGTTGGGGTGCGGAGCAATTGGTGTTTTAAAACTTCACTGGCGCTCAATCTATCTCGGGGATCGGAGGTCTAGTCGCTGTCACTAGCTAGGAACCCCACCACAAAAGAGAGGGATTTGGGAGGTACTACTCCTGATCAACGGTGGAAAAGCCAAGCTTGGAAAGTCATCAAGGAAGGCAAATTGGGCCTGTTCAGCTCGTCGGACACCGCAGTTTGACTCGAGAGAGGAAGTAGTCAGAAAATAGAATGATTAAATACATAGATTTGGCTGAATTTGAATTGGCCAATAAAAAGCACAGATTATATGTACGAACAACTCATGGCAGAGATGCATGAGCAACAAAAAAGCCAAAGCCCCAATGCAGACGAACCGCTGGGGCATCAAAGGATCGTCTCTACAGAAGATGCGACGATCCGCCATTGACCGCTTCAGAACAGCTTTCCCGCCCCCACAAGACGTGTATAGCAGCTCTGGACAGCAAGAAAGAAGCCCTATTTTAGCAGGTGGAGCTCTGAAAAGGCGGTCCCCATAGACTTTCCGAGTGCTTCCAGATGATCGGTGGAGCTCAACCGCATTTGACGTCGCAGAGTTGTCGGAAGTACCCTTCCCCCCCACCTTTTCCTTTTCACCTCAAGAGCCCGTGAACACCTTCTCCATCCTATCGCCCTGGAGCCTCGTCGCATGCCTAGCATTGAATAGCCCCCTTTGGCCCTTTGGGTGTGGAAAGAATGCTCACCTCGGCGTCTGTACTGCTCTCGTCGACGTCATCGTTCTGCTAAAACCTCCTCTGGATGTGTGGCCAACCTCTCTGCTCCGTCCATTCCCCTCGTGATCAATCATGCGTCGCCATGGCAGATCCAGTGGTGGCCCGACAAAGGCCATCTCGCCAATGTCTGATACCGTCTCACTCATCCATTCCTTCGACGCGGTCATGAACCCGAACAGGCCCGCGCGCCCCTCACCTTTAGCCTCTTCTAATATTAAAGCATTACCCCTCGAACTCGTCGATCGCTTGCGCTCCTTCCCTCTATTCCAAGCTACCCCGGAGTCTTTCCTGTTCGAAGTCGGCCAACATTTGCGCCCGCAGCTTCATGCGCCGAACGACTACATCTTGACCGAGGGCGATGATGCCAAGGCGATCTACTGGCTCGTGCGAGGTGCCGTCGCCGTCACTTCACGCGATGGGGAAAGTATATACGCTGAGTTACAACCGGGGGCTTTCTTTGGAGAAATCGGTGTTTTGATGGATCGTCCGCGTACCGCAACTATTGTCGCTCGTAGTCGGTGCATGCTCGTCGTACTCACCAAAGAGGACTTTCGCAATATCTTACCGCGTTTCCCCGAGGTGGAGCGCGCTATTCGGGATGAAGCTCAAGAAAGATTGATGATCTTGGAAAAGAAAAAGAAAGAGACCTCTGCGCCTGTGGTGGACATTGACCCTCCTCCTAAGCCGAGTCCGGTGCGCAGAGGCTCCAAAAGATTAAGAGAAAGCTATTCCAAGGATCTTGTTATGACGGAAGACGAAGACTTGAGTGTAAAGTCAGCATACAAGAAGCGAAAGTCCCCGAGTCCTGGGCGCCGCGATCCATCTAGCGCGCTGGCTAACGGTGTGGTCAATGTTCGTCTTTTACTGAAGGAACTGCCTCTATTCTCTGGGCTGCCTGCCGACATCCTTCATTTTTTGGGTCTGAACGCGCAGCCAAGCTCATACCCTCCCTTCACCGATATCATCCGCCAAGACACTCAGGGACGCGAGCTCTACTTCATCGTTCGCGGTGAAGTGGAAGTGGTCGTTGCTGACAAGAAAGAGCCAAACCCCTCAAACCGTGATAGACGCACCAGATCTAGTGCCCCTGGAGTTGAGATTAAGGCTCGACTAAAACAGGGACAGTATTTTGGAGAGGTTGTCAGTCTTTCGCTCGCACCACGTAGAACCGCCACTGTTCGAACCGTGACATCTGTCGAGTGCCTTATGCTTAGCGGAGATGTTCTTTCGAAATTTTGGGAGATGTGCCCAAAGGACATCCGTGAACAGGTCGAACGAACCGCCCAAGAAAGGCTGCAGGCGGCCTCTGATGGCGATGTAATCATGACCGATGACGCGGATGAGAAATCTCCAATGGGTGATTTGAGCATCAACGATGGGGTCAAGATAACTGCATCTCGAAGGAAGTCGATGCCTTTGTTAACATTGACTGAAACCGAGTTGGATGGGCCTCACCAATCCTCTCCCATCGAGGATCAAGATAGCGCAGTATTGCGCCCATCAGATCCAGATCCGTACCTCAGTCTTGGGTTAAACAAGGTCCGCCTTCGAAGTCGTCGTGGATCAGTCGCACCAGTTACCCCCGAAGAGCTTCACGGAGAGCAGCAGCGACAATCTCCCACCTCTACTGAATCACGTTCCGCGAGCTCATCCATTCTTGTCCTTCCGGACTCCCATTCACTATCCAAGCCAAGTAATGTCACTCGAAGTGCTGGAGATGCCAACCACGGGATTTTTCCGGACAATGTCTGGCTGAATATCTTCAGCTTTCTGGAATTACATCATATCTTTCGCCTTCGTGGAGTCTCTTCTCATTGGTCTGATATGTTGACCAAGTCCAAGGACGTAGCTCGGGATTTGGATCTGAGTGTGTATAATCGAAAGATTACTGATGATCTACTGATGAAAGTAATATGTCCGTTCGTGGGTGACAGGGCGCGGCACGTGAACATTAACGACTGTTTTCATATCACCGACGAAGGCTTCAATGCGTTGGCCAGTACTTGTGCTCCGAATGCGCAGTCATGGAAGATGAAGAGCGTCTGGGACGTTACAGCTTCTGCGATTCTCGAAATGTCTAGCAAAGCAACTGGCTTGCAAGAAGTTGACTTGAGTAACTGCCGAAAAGTTGGAGACACTCTCATGGCTCGTATTGTGGGCTGGGTCGTCGGTAGAAACCAAAAGCCTACCGAAGGCAAGAGTGCTACGATCAAACCGACGTTCCAAACAGCAGATAGCATAGTCTACGGCTGTCCACAATTGAAAAAGCTCACGCTCTCATATTGCAAGCATGTCACTGATCGGTCGATGCACCACATCGCATCTCATGCAGCCAGTCGAATTGAAGAAATGGACTTGACTCGCTGTACTACCATCACAGACCAAGGCTTTCAATATTGGGGCAACGCTAGGTTCACTAGCTTGCGAAGGCTTTGTCTGGCTGATTGCACATATTTAACAGACAATGCGATCGTGCACTTGACAAATGCTGCTAAAAACTTGGAAGAGCTTGATCTGGTAAGTGACAAAAGTACCCTGGTCTATTATCAATCTTTGTCTGATGCTAATTTATTCCATTAGTCTTTCTGTTGTGCCCTGTCTGATACTGCAACCGAGGTTCTCGCTCTCCAATGCTCCAATTTGAAATCTCTTAAGATGGCATACTGTGGCTCTGCGATCTCCGACCCTTCCCTAAGGAGCCTCGGTCTACACCTCCTATCTCTTGAGCATCTCTCTGTTCGCGGCTGCGTTCGAGTGACCGGTGTCGGAGTAGAAGCTGTAGCTGAAGGCTGTCATCAACTCAAATCTTTCGATGTCAGTCAATGCAAGCACCTCCTCCCTTGGCTTGAAGAAGGTGGCGCAATTCGATATCAGCCGCGCATTGATTTCCAAACGGTTGCCTCGAATGGGGCAGATGTTCGATAGCGTCTTGCCCTTGCCATCTTTTGCGATGGAAGCCCCTTGTGTCTTAATGCAGGCTGTGCCCTGCTAAACTCCCATTACATGCCTATCTCCTATTTCATCACCTTTAATTCTTGGATCTATCTACGAACACCCCACCCTCTTTTGTTTTCTTTTACTTTATTTCGCGGTCGCTGTACGCTACCATTGATGCCTATAATGATCTGGGAGTTCAGGTTCCATGTCCGTTGCTTCTTTTCATCCATTTCTTTTTGTTATATCTTTCCCCACATAGACTGACTCTTTGGCATTCGTTTTCGAGAGAGTCACTCCTGCGTCTTTTGGTATAAGGCTAGTCGAGCATGGTTGGAGTTTAAAGACTGAACGCATCGGTTCGCGTGGTTGATTTGATTTGTTTGGATCTTCTCAGTTGTCTTTTTCAACTCTTCGTCATTTACAATCATAATCTTACCTATCTTTGGCCATACTTCCCCTCTCCTTCAAAAAAACCCCGGCCTGCAGGTCTATATGTACTTTCAACATCGCGCTACTACCTGTTGCATGGCTGAAGGGTTTTATGGATCCTTCTGTGATCAGCTGGTCTCAATTTTTAAATGAAACTAAGGTTTATGTGAAAATATACGAGATTCGCGTTCACAATTTCCCGGTAGTCCACATTGTCAAAAGTCTACAGCTAAAATTAGGGCTCGCAGGAATTGGATAGATTGGCCCGGATCTTTGTCCAGTTTCCCCGGATCCCCACGATTCACGGCGGTCCAACGTAGATCTCGGCGGAGGAAAAAAAAAACGGTCGCCTGAAACGTGATAATAGCTCTGTCAACCTCCGTATTAATAATGCTTTCTTGTATGGCTGAATAATGTCCAATATAGACATAACTTACACTTTTTCAGTTTAATTTGGTCAATAATGGCCTATAAATTGATTCTTTAATCCACCGAGAGGGAAGTAACATCCAGCCATATCCAAACCCTAAACCCGAACCCTCCCAGGAGAGCCAAACCTAACGCACCAACATGTCATCGCACCCAAAGACCTTACTTGTTGGAGCTGGATATATCGGCCAGAATGTCCTCGACGAGCTCCTCGCCGCAAAATACCCAGTCACTGTTTTTGTCCGCCGCCCAGAGCAAGCATCCGTCTTTGAAAGTCAAGGAGCACAAACTGTCCTCGGTACTCTGAGTGATCTCGAGCTTCTGACTATTGAGTCTTCTAAGCACGAGATCATTATTAACACCGCTTCCTGCGATGACTTGCCCAGTGTTGAAGCTATTTTAGCTGGTGTTCGACGCCGCGCAGACGCAGGTCAACCAGTGACCTACCTCCACACAAGCGGGACTGGTGCACTTTGTGACGAATCATATGGAATGTACCAAGGAGAAGTAGTGTATCGTGATGATGAGCCGGCAGACATCCATGCCATCCCTATTGAGTCGATGCACCGACACGTTGACATTCCCATTGTCGCGGCAGCGCAGGAACTGGGCGACAAAGCCAAGATTGCGATTCTGCTTCCACCATTGGCTTATGGAGTCCACCCTACCCACAAGCGCCATTCAATGGCTATGCCGGCACTGACCCGATTTGCTCTGAAGCACGGGTTCGCAGGCCAGGTTGGTAAAGGTGTGAACTTGTGGAGTGTAGTTCATGTTCGGGATCTCGGCCGCGCTTATATGACTATTCTTGGGGATCTGGAGAGGTCTACGCCGGCGAAGATCTTGAATAATCCGTTCTATTTTGCTGAGAATGGTACTGAGGTTTCGTTTGGGGCTGTTTCTCGACATGTTGGCTGGGTTCTACATGACTTGGGTAGAATCGAGAGCCCTGAGCCTAAGCCCTGGACTGATGAAGACTACAAGGACTTGTTTGGTCCACTGACTGCACTTGGATTCGGTGGTAACTCGAGAAGTCGTGCAATTAGGTTGCAGGATCTGGGGTGGGAGGCCAAGGAGAAGGATGTCTGGTCAAGTTATACGGAGGATGAGGCTCCGCTTCTGTTAGCAGAGGCAGACTCTTCCTGATAAGTACATTTTGCACTTACTAGGCCATTTTTTGGTTATACCAGGTGTTATTGAAATTTCAAGTTTTTCTCTTTTTGACCTGGCAAACTCCGTGATCCTGAAAGGCTGCTGACTAGTTGCAGTTGAGGTCACGCTCGGCTTTCATTCTGAATAGCTTTGTTATACTACAATGGATCCATTAAGCTTATAACTGTGCACTTTCAAAAGCTATTAGATCAAGGATAGATCATAATGCTTCACTATAAACAAAAAGATTACTGATAACAGGTGCCCTAGCTAGGCGGAAAGGCTGCTAACTCTGTTTGCTTCGCTCCTCCTTTTGATCCTATAAATTGGCATCATCTGTACCATATTCGATCTTCCTTCCTTCGTCATCTACAAACGGCCTTAGCTTGACATAAAAGAAAGGTCATTGTTCTCTACAGACTTGTTCCATCCTACACTCACTCAAACATCATCGTCCATTCCCCAAAGTTATCGTTTCCATCTATTGCCATCAAAGCCGTCTTGATCTAACATGGAGCATTCCGCCATGGAAAATCCCTATCAAGAACAGTCCTTCGCGGGCTTCCCCAACATAGAGCAGCCCGCCATAGACCGTTTCAGCATGGGAAACTCCGGGAGCACCCCGGGCTTTTCTCCGCATGCCTATGCCAATGCCTCAATGGAGTATGAGGAAGCAGGACCATCGACAACCAAAAGCAAAAACAAGCGCAAGAACAAATCGCAGGATCCTGACGGCTCGCCCTCGTCCCGGCCAAAAAAGAAGCGGCGTAGTTGCAAAGATCCCGAGCCTGAATACTCAGCACTTGTTCGTGAGCAGCAACGGCGGAGGCAAGGTAAACGTACAGGGCAAGCCTGTGATCGATGTCGTGTATGCATCTTCCCCTCATGCCCTAAGTATTGCCATGCCTAATCCATGGTTGTCTTTCCTTAGTTGCGCAAACTCAAATGCGACCCTGGAGAAGAAGGTTGCAAAGCCTGCTTGGATAACAACCATCCTTGCAAAGGTACAGATCGAAATACCGGCCGCACCAGTCTTCGTGGTGAGCTCGAAAAGTGCAAAAAAGTCATCGAAGGTTTGGAGCAGGAAATTAGGCGATTCAAAGAGGAGAATAGCAGGACGACTGAGCAGTTCGATCATTGCAAGAAAATTGCTGCAGGTTTGGAACAGGACTTAGAGCAACTGAAAGTGGAAAACTCCGATCTACGCAATCAACTCCATCAGATACATTATCAGTATCAGTTTGAAGAATTTGTCAACGGGGACTGGCTGGCCGACCCTGCTCCAAGTTGTACGGTGCTTCTCACTCCTGAAAGCCAGGTGAGATTATAAAGCTCCAACTCGGCTCTTGGCTTGATATTGAGGGCGACTTATACTATAACGAAACTTTATACTAAACTTGACATGGATTATAGACTCCCCAACTCGACTCTCTTGAAAACGTCTGGTTTCCAAGCCAGGTATGAACCTCCTCACCCTCAGTAGATCCAACGAGCCTCTCCGCTCTAACCTTGCGCATCAGTGCGTGAATATAGCGTCGCAATTTTTGGGTTCATTTCATTAACATTACTGACCGTTTTATTGATTATGTAGATCTCGACTGATTTGGACGGCCTCGAATCTCCGAATGATAATAGCTCTATGCATCTATCTTGTCAACAGTAGATCTTCTCCGGCGCTAAATGCAGATTTCTGGTGGCGTGAACGGAGATGCAGGAGTTATTTTTTTTTTCAAAGTTTTCTTTTCTTGTTTTATTTTGGAGGTCTCTTTTGGCTATTTGGATTCGATGCAATAGTAATGAAATATTTTCGGTAGTTTAAGGTAGAGGCACATTCTCGGTCTTCATGCTTCATACCGAGCGAAGTCAAAGTTCTCATGATGAAATGTCACAATTCTAAAACAAATCAAAATCAAAATTGTTCTATCCATATGCTTAATAAAGAGTGATGTCTTGATATCTCCACGGAGTCTAGGTTTAGGTTAAATGTGGAACGCTACTGAGGCTATTGAGCCAATGAGTCAATCATGTATCCATGGATACAACCGGTCTACCTGCCCTTAGTAGATTCCTGTCAGCGAATCGGGCCAAGAAGTTTGACAAGTTCATAAATAATGAATCAATCAAGAGGCATGACATGATGCAGTTGTAAGGAACGATGACTGGAGTCATTGTAAATGTGCAATTCTATTTACCTAGGTAATGTATATCTAGAGCAAGGACAAAGTCTGGTTTCTTACACCTCTGTACGAAGTTTGATCACCAACTACCCTGTTTCCAACAGCAGGAAATTCCTCTATCTTCGCACCATTTCCTCACATCCAGAGGACCAACCTCGCGGTCTTCACCTATGAGTGCGAAGCCTTCAACATTGAGCCATGATGTAAGGTCTTCGAGAATTATTGCATCGTACATTATAATTTTCTCGTGCCAGGTAGGATGCCTGCGGTGGTCCTTCAGAGATGGCAGCGTGGATGACTGAGGTTGTGCGCGTATAGCTTTCGTCATTTGAGTCCTTAAATCAGGAATATCGCTTCTCTGGGATGTCGACTTAGCCCTGACTGTACGCGAGACCTTTGAGGAAGCATTTTTACCAACAGTAGGGCTTTCGGGGGCTATCTTCGATAAGACATCTAAAAAGGGTCCCGGCGTAGATGATCTTGTAGTGTTGGACTGCAGTTTATTATAGTATTTCTGCACGCGGCTAGGTGATGGAGTAATTTCCTCTTCAGAATCCTGGATCTCTTCGACATCGATAAAAGATGACGGAGGTGGAATGCTCTTCTTGTCCAACTTTGAAGCAAGTTTCCGGGATGGACTTATAGCCGCGGCTGGAACAATGCTAGTTTTTGTCTTCGTTTTGGCTTTACTCATCGACGTGACGTTTGTTGACTTAGAATCAGCTGCTGTAGTAGTTGGAACTACAGGATCTGCTGAAAGGCGACCTTCCATCGGCGGCACATCTGCCTTTCCATGTTTAGACTCCCAGCACTTTTGAAGTAGTTCAATCATCTTCTTTCTGCCTCTCACAGACTTAAATCCGTAAGTAGCGACTTGTTTTGAGAGTTCGGCGGTGGTGAATCCAGTGTACTGTGGCATAGAAGGTTGCCGAGAAGCTGAGACTTGGCTCATTTTCGCATTAGTCTTCCCTTTGTCCGGCGGGTTTGATATTGCGCAAGATGATGGTTGAACATCGGCGATTGGCTTGACATTAATTTCGGGCAATGGTTTCTTGTTTTGAGGATCAGAGGCTGACTGTTTGTGATCGTGTTCCAACCAGTCATCGTCGTCGAAGACATCGTTTCCGAGAAGTGAACTTTCGGCCTTTTGGAACTGCTTTGGGCCGTTGCCAGAATCCCTTGTTTCCACCTTCTCGGCTTGGACCAAGGTTCCATCAGTATCTCGAGCCCCAACGCCCCAGAGATTTTTCGTGCCAACTAGACGGGACCCTAAGCGAGCTGGGACCTTTCCGGGTTCATCTGAAATGTCTATAAATGAAGAGCGCTCATCTTTTCTGCCAAAGGCAATGCTCTCAGACGCACGAATGGCCTCTTGCATATCTCGCAAGCCCTGAGGCGAATCCTCCCTCTCCAGCTGCGAGCATGTACCGAAAATAAGATCTTGCGCATCAAGGGTCTTGAAAGCCGCTTCCGGAGAGGCCACGTTGAATGAAGAGTCTTTATTCGCTGTCTTTACCTTCGATCGGCTTGACTTCGCCTTCGTGATTTCGGGCATGAGTTCCTTGATCAAGGCAGCATCATCCACATCATCCTTTGATACGTATTGGGCAGTCATCCGGCCAGTGACTGTCGTGGGTTTCTTTTGGCTTTTCGGCTTCTTTTTGACCGCGGCGCCTGAAGATGATGAGTCTTCTGATGGCGCGACTGATGTTTCCTTCGAAATAGACTTGTCAAAGAGTATTAGATTAACCGCAGGATCCACGAGCTATGAATTTGCAAGTCAGCCACTAATAAGTTCGCAAATAAGAGGTTTCCACAACGTACCTCAATCTTCCTTCGTTTGGTAGGCCCGCCCTCTGTGATGCTAGGAATATCGCGGGGATTTAAGGTCGCTCCTGAATAGCCATAATCTGAAAGAAGCATCCCCAAGCCTCCTGAGGGTTTGGCGGCTTCGGGTGCCTCATTACTATTCTCTCTGAAAATGACATCTTGAGGAGCGGTCTCCTTTGGGGGTGTCCAATCCCTGCGTCTCCTCAAAGCCTCCTCTAACTGCAGACCCTTGTTATCGGCCGGTATCTCCTTCTCCAGAGATGCAAGCGAATGGCCGGACTGGTCTGTAATCTCAGGCTCCCCTGCTGCCTTTTTCGACTTCTTGGCTCGGCAATCGTTGTTCCCCTTCGTGACTTTGCCCGCCAAGGTCATATTCCCTGTCTCTTTGGTCTTCGTCGTTTTCCGGGCACTTTGTTTCTGGGTGGTCTTGTTCCTTGCAGTATTATCCTTTGAATCAAGGGCTTCCGGATCTAAGGTCGCAAGAGCATCGGGTTTCGGTTTCTTCGCAACCTTCTTGGAATTCTGTCGCGGTTTGTTCGGCGCATTCTTTTCATTTGACTTTGGCTTAGCAGCAGACTTTTCGCCCCGGCCCTTCTTCTTTGTGTCTCTCTCGACTGTATTCAAATCTGCGAAAAATCGAGATCGTGAGGGAGGGCGGAATAACTCTGCGGCTGTTGGGAATGGCGGTGGCGTTGGACTTCGTGGCGATAAGTCGAATGGCTTATTAAGGTCCAACGATATTGGCATCGAAATATCCTTAGCGGCGGCCGGCGAGGAAGAGAGAATGATAGCCTCAGCAGCGCTCGCCATGGTGCCAATCTATCGAGGTGGAGGTGTAGGGAGGTCAAATTGATGGCGTGAACAGCGTTGTAGGGCCGCGTCAGAATCCGGTTGACCCTCATTTGAGGTGTTCATAATAAGTGCAGCAAATTTGAATGTCTTTGTTGTTCCGTTCTCTCGGCTTTCGCAGAGCTATGCGAAGCGATGCAAGGTCGCGCGTCTGGGAAAGTTGGAGAATTACCGTTTTAGGACGATAACAAATTCAACCCCGGCAACGCTTGGCATTTACCACAATCAACCCCACTCCAACCCTTCCTGGGAATAGGAGTTGGACATGAGTTATTTGTTCAATATTTCCTTTTTCTTTACATATTTTCTTATTCAGTTGTGAAAATATAGATTATGTTGAAGATGGTATTATTTGGAGACATTATTACGCTTGAAATTTGACAATTCAAGTTTACATCATGAACCCAGATCGATGTGACTCTATCGGACCGAAGAACAAGGTAAAATTACTGAATCAATCAATAAGCTCATTTCCAAGCTCCCTTTTTACTGGTATCAATCTGTCAGGCGCTTCGTGGGGCACCCTTCGGATGAGAAACGAGTCGTGTTCAGTAACGATTGTTCCCCATATTCCCTTCGCGGAAGCTAGTCAGACAATCTCACGTATGATCCACGGGATGAATGCACCATAGTAGTCATGAATGCTGTAAAGATCATCTTTCATCAAGCTTGCCGTGTCAAACGGGTGAAAGTCCAGGGCATGGGGCCCAGCAGTCGTTCATGTCCAAAGAAGTAACGGCACCACCAGCAAATAGACAAGGTTGAAGGTGGGAATTTGAATCAGGCATGTTATCAAGATCCACGTAAAGCAATGGCGCCTACAAGAGAAAGCTCAAGCTGTCGTCTGATGCCATTGTCCGCGCCGTTTATCTGAGACCCATTGGCCTGACCGTCTTGGGTAGGTAGAGCTCCAAGCTTATATTGCTTCTTTATCTTTGGGACATCGGAAATCTCTGCGAGAGTCTCATCATTAAAACTCGCAGGAGCCCCTTGGATCGAAGTTTCCAGGTGCGCGGCCACGGATTCATGAGTTATCTCCGGCGATGTAGAGACTTTAACAATTAATAAGTCCTTCGTTGAGTCGGCAACGCCAAATTTGCGGAAAGATTCGGCAATCTAGAGGTATAATTAGGGTGATGTAGAAACTAGGGCACCAATGTAATGACTCACATTATTGGTGGGGTTGAAGGCGAACACTATCTCCGAATGCACATTGCGGGACTTGAGCCGCTTGTTCAGGTAGTCGTTGACAGCTCGAAAGATGGCTGAAAGGGCATGCTGCCTTGATAAAACCTATAATTTCGTAAGTTTATAATTCCAAATGGCTCGAATGGCTCGAGCGACTACAACACTTACCATACTAGCGTCGATCAAAGCATATTCAAAACCGGCGTTCCCGGCCAGCAATTGTTGCCGCAAAAAGACGGCGTTCTCCACATTGCGATACAACGCCACATGTACTGGGAGAGAATTTGGCAGGTGAGGGATATCCAATGTCTCCAGCGCCATGACCGCAGCTGCTGAGCCTCGATCTAGGACAGAGAGATATGACGTAGTTCCAGTTCAGGAAAGTGCAGATACAGCGGCATCCCACTATCATGTGACTGGGCGGTTCTGGAAGTTTCGGACTTAAGAACTGCCGGCATCCGGACCCTGATTACTCAAGTTGATATCACTGCCCGCTGCTCCCGATATAACTTCGGCTTCCCCTCCGATTGTTCTCTGCTCACCCAATCTCGTCATCCTTGACACCATGGCTTTCTTCATGAGGCGGCCGTTCGCCGTAACGTCGGCACTCCACCAAGTCCCTAAGCTCTCGTCAAATACTGCTCGCTTCCTCTCCACTTCTCCCATCAGATCTGCCCCATTGCCCAAGCAGGTTGGAGCCTCTTCCTCGATCTTCACCAAGTCTCGTCAGAGCTTCCAAAATGCATTCCGCCGGACGTACATG
This sequence comes from Mycosphaerella populi pn0402, assembly GCA_002153405.1. Taxonomy (NCBI): domain Eukaryota; kingdom Fungi; phylum Ascomycota; class Dothideomycetes; order Mycosphaerellales; family Mycosphaerellaceae; genus Mycosphaerella; species Mycosphaerella populi. The sequence goes on from KZ119303.1 coordinate 37,935, forward strand.
CAGCAGAGCTTTGGTGCGCAAAGTGGTAGCACCGGTCAGAAGCTTGCCTACGGAGCTGCCATTGTCGGCGGCACTGTTCTGGCCACCAACTTTCTCTTCAATCGGGAAACCCGCGAGGACGGCGGTATGCCCGCCTACGAACGGAGCTTCCTGAACGAAACTTTCATGCACACTGGTCTTGGTCTCGGTATGATCGCTATTGCTGCTCGCGCTTTGCACACCAGCGGATGGACAATGCGCCTCATGGCTATGAACCCATGGGTCGTCATGGGTGTTGGTCTGGTTGGCAGCTTCGGTTCGATGTACGCTACTCGCGCAACCTCCCCTGATAAGTAAGTTTGATATTCCATCCCAGACTCAGCTTTTTGTCCCAGTCATATGTCCTAATAGAACCCTAGCTACGTCATGAAGTACGGCTTCTGGTCTCTCTTCAACCTCACCCAGGCTGCCCTCCTTGCTCCGCTGATGTTCTACAACCCCGCTCTTCTTGCTCGTGCCGGTATCTACACTGTTGGTATGCGCTTTCGTTGGTGCCACTGCCAAGCAGGAGAAGTACCTGTACCTCGGTGGCCCACTTCTGGCTGGTGTGGCTATTGTCGCTCTCTCCGGACTCGCACCCCTGGTTCTTCCCGTTACTGCTACCCGCACTCTGATGTGGACTGAGAATATCTGGCTCTACGGTGGTCTGGCCGTCTTCGGCGGTTTTACTCTTTACGATGTGCAAAAGGTGCTTTACCATGCTCGCATGGCCGAGCGCGGTCTAATCCAGCGTGACGTCGTCAATGAGACTATTAGCCTCGAGCTTGATTTCATCAACATCTTCATTCGCATGGTCCAGATCCTAAGCATGCAGAACAACCGTCGGCGCTAAGCTATATTGGTTGACAGGCGTATGATCCGGTTGCTTTTTTTTGATTTTCTTTTGTTCAATACACATATATCTCTGTACTTTTAACGACTATCTTGAGTCGCACGGTTCCCATATTTTCAAATAACCCCTACTTCATATTTGAAGAGGAAAGCTCCTTACAAATCGATGGGGAACACATCTCCTCTCATCTTGTTTTCGAAAAACATAGCATTCGAATTACAGAAATCGCTTCTTTTTCTACGGCTCTTTTCAGATCATAATTGGTATATTGTAAAATGATATGCATCTTCATTAGGTACACTCTAACGAAAGTTGAGCAATACTTCCAGAGCATGTAGAAATCGACGAAGACAATCCCCCCAAGTTATTAAAAAGAGCCCAGTGTATCAGTATCGCTCAAAAAATGTTTTCTCGAAACCCTAGGTCCCCAGAATTAAGCCTAGCCAAACCAAGAACCCCAGGTCTCTGGTGAGCAGCTTCCCCATTTGCATTACCCCCACGTTCCTCAGATAAGAAGCGAGCAGCATGATCACGGATAGCATGTAACTTCTTCGCCTCGGTATCGCATACAGCTTTTGGCCCAGCATCCACATGCATATGGACATCTAGAGACTCCATCCGGCCCAGCACCTTCGCCCAACTGAGACCTTCGATGCCGCCTAGGCTCTTGGTCGTCGCTATGTAGTGCCACATTGGGACTGTGATCTTCCGGTAAGTAAGAAGCACTAAAGCAACAGTCTTCCAGCCTCGAATTCGGCTTCGGGGAAAATGTAACTGCAAAACTTTGTCTCTTCCCGCAATGTGCTCGATGTTCTGATAGAGAGGTCCAATCGCCTTCCTCTCTTCATTGATGAAACCGGTCTCGAGAGTCCGTACTCGAAGCCATTTTACCATGCGCTCGCTGAAAGTGGACAATTCTCCAGTGCCGTCCAGCACGGGTGGTCGGTTGACTCTCAAGCTCAAGAGGACAGAGCCGTCTGATAGTCCTTCGATATCAAGGAATGTGCTATTGGCCCTGTTCAAGTGTATGGCCGTCTCATGCTTGACATGTGGACCAAATTCTGGGTGTCTCATAGTTTGCTTGACAAATATTGAGCTGTTGGCGATATTGAAAATAACGTCGATTGTTCCGCGCGGGTCATGCAGCTGCTGTATTTCTCCGGAAAGAAGATTGTCGAGGACCATTCCCAAAGGCTTAGGGGGCTCCGGTGATGATGTGTTTCTGTATTCATTTGGTAGATGTTCCCTTCTCGGTGGTAAGCTGTCAATTTTGTACCCACACATGCACATGGACCCGGCTGACCAGTTCCAGGTCATAGTGAGCTTGCAGCGGGGGGTTCGGGTCCTGCTTGATGCCACTGGGCGGCCAGATCACCGGCCCTTTGGTCCAGATTTATCAGATTAGAGGTATCAAAGTCGACGACTGAAAGAGAGGGTAAAAATCAGCTGGGGCATCAGGGCAGTTAGAGGTGGGCTTCCTTTCATTGTGAGTCTGAGTGAATTTCAGATGTCATCAACTGACTGTCAACAAGTGTCCAAAGTATCTCACTGACCCAATAAACCACCTCTATTAATCTCCTACTCTTGGGTTCTTTCTGACCATTGACTCCCTTACCTGTCTTTGATTCCATGGCCGCAAGAAATAACAGAAACATCTTGTACTTTCAATTTCTGTGTTACCTTGCTTTGAGCTTTGTAAGAGAAATTTCACTGGAGTGTTTTATTTCTATTATAAATTCCTCATACCTCGGAGTAGGTATTGGATATTGAAGACGTACAATAACGGCGCCACATATAGACTCAGGCGAGACTTGAGTGGCTGGCGTCCCTGGCGGGCTTCACCACGGCTTCGCTAGTACAGCTGTTTGAGAGGCATGCAATCTTGGTAAACTTAGTATCCAGTTTTATTGATAGAGGAAGTATACGAGGCTACAAGTCCCCCAAAACCTTAGGCCTCATTGTCAAGCACTGGGCAGGTCTCCGTCGTATCTATGTGTGAAGTTACGATGTCATTGCCTTGCAATGGGACTAGAAAGACGCAAACCCAACACTCATGGACTTATGCGCCAATAGGTGTCAGCATATGTCAAAAGCTGAACTCATGCCAGCAAGGAAGAGTAGTAAAAAGAGTGTTTCTGAATGTCATGGCGGCTCTTGAGGTCCGGCCATAGATAATCCAAGGCGGGGGCACTAGTCCCAAAAGGGCGGCCCAACTCCAGAGCTTTTCCCAATCTCCAACGACTGCCACCTCTCCCTTATCCACACAATTCAAATCGCTAGCACCTCCCACCTATCAAAATGTCAACCGAAATGGAATTGGACCCTCCGGTCGCGCAGGATGACGCGCCCCAAGAAAAGAGCAGCGGCCCCGAGCCTCACACGCAGTCTGGCGCGGTTGCTGTGCGCAGTATCGAGGGCTGGATTGTGATTGTTTCAAACATCCACGAAGAAGCATCAGAAGAGGACATTACAGACCTATTTGCAGAGTATGGCGAAATAAAGAACTTCAACTTGAACCTGGACCGACGCACAGGTTATGTCAAGGTACGGCACGGAAATCCCTTGGACTAGGTATCTCGCGCCTTTGGGGAAGATAGCAAGACTTCTATGGCCTACTGCAGCGCGCGAAAGATACATATTGTCATCCGAAGCATAAGTCCTAACTTTTCGCATCCTAGGGATACGCATTGATTGAATATTCAACCCTTCCTGAAGCCTCAGAGGCCATCAAGAACTTGAACGACACCAAGCTCCTCGACCAGACCATCCACGTCGACTACGCATTCGTCCGCCCGCCTCCATCTGCAAAGGGCAAGGGAGCAGGAGCCAAGGGCGGTCGTGGAGGAGGCCGAGGCCGAAGCCGCAGCCCAAATCGCAGTCGCAGCCCGCAAGGTGACCGGAATTGAGGGCTCGACCTACAAAGTTAGAGGATCGCGCTATCTATCTCCCACCCATTGCGGGCTTATTGCTTTCACTCTATCATCCTTGTTCTCAGCGTTGACCTATCCTCTACCAATTATACCAAATACGACCTTTCTATGGATGATGCTTGACGGTCATCCTTTCCTGTCTACGCCGGTCTACTCTCTCTACTGGCTGCTTCATTGGATGGGCACACCCATAGAGAGGCTTGAACCGGCGCCATAATAAAGTGCTTTGAATAGTATGGCGATCCTGGTTCTTGCATAATGGATTCATTTATGCTAATATGAATCCAGAATTGAATGACACCCTTCTGAATTCGAGATCACATCTCATAGCAGACCCCTTGCGCTTGGGACCATCCTGAAGTCTCGTTCGAGCTAAGGTTATGTATATGCAGTTCGCAAAAACTTTTGCTGTCAAGCCTCGCAAGCCGGTCCAATCTCCGTAATATGAATGTAGAAAGCCGACGCCTAGCTAGGCAAGAGTCACATAACCAGTCTATGTAGCATCTTAAGTACGAAGTTACTTGTAAATTCCGATATGTCTTGTTCAAAATTATCTCCGGGAATACATTTCAAGCCACAATCCTTGCACCCAATATACCTAGCTCCATCATACTAGCTTCCCCGTGATCCCTTGCAGTCACTGCATGACACCGGGACATGTGGCACCATAACCATTAGGTGGAAACTAACTTCCTAGTGTACATGTTTTTGCCTTATACGAAGTCTATTACGAAGTACTCCAGGGTTAGATAAGACCCAACACCCCCCAACACCCCTCTTGCAATGTAGGCAAAACCCAGCCCAGTGGATCTGGAAAGTGACTAAGCCCCGATATGTGCCCTGGATCCCGCCTTTTGGGGCCATGTCCCAGTTTCCCCGCACAAGTGGCGGTGGCCCGAGTCGCTGTTTGTCGATTTTCTTGCTCTTTGTATTCCCATAGAGAACCTGCATTCTGTGGGTTCTTCATTGGTATATAGAACCGCCATGGTACGGTCTACATGGATTGTCCTTGCCGGCCTGTCTTGGCCATTATATTTGACCGTCTCCCTACTTCACCTCACCTCTGCAACCAATGCACTGGCCAGCGCAGCCGAAGGTGTCCAGAAACCTCTAAACGATGCCCTGCCTGCTGAGCAGAGCTTCACCGATGTCCTCAATGACCATACAGATGACAGCAATTTTGGCGAACACAATGCCACCCCGGCAGAGTCATGGACGTCAGAGGCTCCAGCCCAGACCCTGCAAGATCTGCTGGACGCATTGACAGTCATGCAAGACAAATACTTCTCTCTATGGCTTGCCAAATGGCCCACAAGCATTGACTGGACCGCCGCCGTCGTACAGACACACCTAACCGCCACCCTGTCGACCTTCTCGTCGCACGCTCTCGACATCGCCCAAGCCGCAGAGCCCCAGCCCAACGACCTCGCCTTCCTCGCGCACGAGAACACCGTCAACCACTTTTTCAGCCACAGCACAAGCTTCTACTACGGCGAGAACGCCTTCAGCATCCGCACCCAGGCTTACGACGACATGCTCTGGGTCGTCCTGGAGTGGCTCGAGAATATCAAATTCCAAGAACTGCACACAGACCTCCACTACCCACCGTCCTCTAACCAATCCGCCTCGGACGCGTGGTACGGCACCCAATTCCGCGATGCCGCAGCCCACCGTGCCCGTATCTTCTGGGAGCTCGCCGCCGCGGGCTGGGACCGCTCTCTCTGCGGCGGCGGCATGGTCTGGAACCCGTCGCTGATCCCCTACAAAAACGCCATCACGAACGAGCTCTACATCTCCGCCTCTATCGCAATGTACCTCTACTTCCCTGGCGATCCCATCGATGCCCCGCTTCTAGCTTCGCAGGGGAACAACAAGCTTTACCTAGACGCTGCCGTCGAGGCCTACGCCTGGCTCAAGCACTCCAACATGACCCGCGGCACGGCCGGTCTCTACGGCGATGGCTTCCATATCAGCGGCTGGCGCGGCAGATCAGACCCCGGCAGCAAGAAATGCGACGACCTGAACCATATGGTGTACACGTACAACCAGGGCGTGGTGCTGAGCGGCCTACGCGGACTGTGGCTTGCAACCGGGGCGCAGGAGTATCTACAGGACGGCCATGATCTTGTGCGTGCTGTGCAGCGGGCGACAGGATGGCCGACGGCTTCGAAGACGTGGGCAGGGCTGGGACGGGGCGGGGTGCTTGAAGAAGCGTGCGATTCGCACGGTAGCTGCTCGCAGGATGGGCAGACGTTCAAGGGGATTTTCTTCCACCATCTTGCGGAGTTTTGTCGGCCGTTGCGGCCGCAGGAGAAGCGGTTCTTAGATGGACAGAAGGTGGTAAATGTGGATGGGGAGTGGGATGTTATATATCGGAGGCATTTGGAGCAGTGTCGGGGGTATGGGCGCTGGATTGAGCATAATGCGAAAGCGGCGCTTGTGACGAGGGATGATGGGGGCAGGTTTGGGGCTTGGTGGGGTTTACCGTTTGAGTATGCTTTTGAATCTGTGGGGGAAGGTGTTGTGAATAGTAGTGTTTTGGTTGATGGGTCGATTGATTATCGGAATGAGGAGGTTGAGGGTGATGTGAAGGTCGCCCAGGGTGTGCCGAGGGATTTCAATGATCGGGGACGTGGCCGTACAGTGGAAACACAGTCTGGGGGTATTTCTGTGCTGCGGGCTTTGCTCCAGTGGCAGACCCTGGACGGTATATCATGATTATGATGGGTTAGTTTTATGTCTTCTTTCGGGCTTTACAGGATGGAGTTCTGGTCTTGTCTTTTTATTGGATATCTTGGTCCAAAGGCTTTGTAAAACACATTCGAATACACTTATTGGAGCTATTGAATGCAGTATATCTATAAGGGTGGTTGGATGTGGTTCTTTCTTCTGATTCGGTAGGTTCCCAGGTGGGTGAACAAATTCTAGAGACCTGATATCGAGATGACAACCTTGGAACTTCGACCCATGGATCACTTCCAAGGTTCTTCAACATATCTAAACCTACATGAACTTGTGTAATGGCAGTCGTAAAATGGTGTCAGGACTGTGTCTCTAGGCAGCTATTAGACTACAGTGGCGGTATAGATGACAGTCATGCACGTCTGACGCCAATCGCAGAACGTGGCTGTCGGAAGCTTTCCTAGGGCGTACGAAGCACGACGGGTACTCTATATACAACTTAGACCACGATATCATACACTGCAGACAACCAAATAGCCCTCGGCGCACGGCTCTATAGCAAATCGGCCCTATCCTTGATATGGAGTTGATTGCCATGATAAGTAGAGTCGAGTCTAAGAATTACAGCAGGATCTAGCCATACGATAGTACGAGAAGCGCAATCTCGCACGAAACGGGATTTAGATGTCATCTGATTTGCGACAGCAGGGACAATCTCTGGTCTTCACCCGACTGGACGGTTTGCGTGACGTTGAGAATGAGCCACTTGACTAGTTTCAGTTGTTGACGCCGTTTTTTAAGGTGTCACCCCAGCGATAAGGTACTGAACCCTGCAAGCGCCTACGCAGTAAGTACTATTGTACCATCGGAGTATCAGGGATACTGGCTGACACTACCTGGGCTGAAACTCTAAAGTTTCTTCGATCTTATAGCTGTCTAGTGGCTATATTGTAGAGGGGTGATAAGCCCTCTTCTGAGAGGCCGTTCCGAGTTGAGGTTTGTACTCTGTACTCTGTACGAAGACACGAAACCCGCGTAAGCTGACGATATTTCATGGGCATTGTGCCACCGTCCAACTTGCCTGCACCATGCATGACATAGTGACTGGTCGTGCGGGAAGCGACTGGCAAGCTGAAAAGCCAGTACACAAACTTCGGGTGGCTGGAAATGGTATGTTTAATCGCGTGCGGCGGAGCAGTTCTCTCTCCACCGAGCGTCGATTTGGTACAGAATATGGGTCCGACAGGGGACCAACTAACTGAAAGAGCACTAGTGCACGCGATATACGCGTTCTACCTGATCCACCGCAGCAACATTGGCATTAACCCGGTGAACACCGTTTTGTGTGCGAAGCTGCAGAAGGGGTCGTGCACTGATAAGCAGCAATACTAGCTCCTGGGTTTGATCTTTTCCAAGGTTTCTCTCTGGGGTTCGGCACAGAAGGAGCGGGATAATAGCCTCGTACAACAAAATTCCGGCATGGATCCTCCAAAGAGAAGGTGAATTCACGGGTCGGTGATTGGCCGTCGAGGGGCAGGAAAGATTTACTCATGGACAGAAAATAGACCGCGGCAAGAAGGAGAGCGCAGCCAGTTACAGGTTGCCAAAATGCCTTCTAGCGAGTCTTTCCCAACTTCTCTTGCCCCCCTTAAAGCCTTAAAGGGAACGCGCCCCATCCGCAAAGGTGGGGGAAGGGTGTTGGGCCTTTTCTCGATACCCCCGCCGTACAGATTGTATAATTGAAGATGAAACGCGTTCGTACCGGTGGAGAGAGGCCAGCGCGAATCAGCATGGGTCCACGGAAGTGCAGATCGGTAGGGTTGGTTTCCCACCAAAGAGGCCTTTCCCTACAGTAGGGGAGGGGGATTGGGTGGTGGGAAGTGCTCGGGAACATGTACCTCCATACACTACGATGATGTGTCAAAGTGATAGCAACGGCAGATTACGTGGATTGTCTCATGTGAGAATAAGCAGTGCCTTTTGTCTCAGATGCCCCATATTATTGGCACTGGAAGCTGTCCGAGAGAGGTGTTTGGCACGCCGTGGACGCAGAAATTCGGGCTCGGTGGGACGTACAGTCACGCTCACACAGTAACCAGGTCTGAGCGCTGCTTTTGCATCTGCGGGGATTCCAGGAACGATGGCCACTGGTTCTGAGTTCTTGCTCGGATTCACGAGATCGGTTATATTCCGTGTATGCTAGAAGACTGTCTCTTTCTAAGGAATATGGCGGACAAGGTTTCCGTACTTGTGCTGCCATGCGAGGGTCACGTCGAACTCAAACCCTTGAGTGGCGTGGTGAATTTTCCGATCAGTCACATTAGCCATCCAGTCCCACCGGAGGCGATTCTGTGCTCCCGAAGCAAAGAGAAGAAACAGAAGAAAAACATCAGTCTCAAAGAGACCACTCAAGAGCTACCAAGAGCCACCCTGGTCGCCATGCCGTCATCAGGGATGGCGCCTCGTGCGACGTTTTGAAGGCGGACCGTCCTCCCCGGACAGATGGGCCAATGAACAAGGGACGGTGACCATTTTCTTTCAGGGTTTCCTGCAAGCCACCACTCGTCAATTCAAGCCACTGCCGGGACGGTGATCCATGGGTTTAACACTGCCGGGCCCGTTCCTGGCGCTGGGAAACGAGGTTCTGCCCACGGAACCGGCAAGGAATAGTCTCATTGCCTCACGGGCTAAAAGGCCCCGGTGACCCCAGATTCAGAATGGCAATTAATTACCATATCTCTTACAATATCTTGTTAAGGAAGTTTGGTAACGGACACTTCCGTGGCTCCATGTAACCCAGGGGCCGTCTAATAGTTAGTTAACTAGCATAATCTTCGAGCCACTTTCTTCAGGCCCTTTTGTTTGCAGTGCTAGGATCCTGGAATTGTAGGAAGATTGGAAGAAGTACACCGTACTCAGCCCTGCGCTACACGCCGTACAGAACCCTCCTCATCTCGTCATCCCGATCGCCCTGTTCCTGCCAAGGCCAGGGCGAATCAGGTAACCGGTCGCCACTCTGCAGGGCATGGGCGTCTCTGCTATTGGAGGTGCTTAGCAACCCAGTGCAGCGGCACGCAGTTTTGGCTCCCCCAGAGCGATCGGCGACTGCGATGACCTTGCTGGGTTTCACCTCCTTTTCATCGGTTGTGGTTCCACCATTGAAGAGGGAGAACGCCCGAACCCACAGGAACGGATCGTCTGCCCAAGCGTTTATGGCGGGACGTGCATTTGGTTCTCTTTCAAACCCATGACTACCCACGAATATGAAAGAAAAAGCTTCTGCTGGGTTGTGGGGAGAAAGAGGCGTCCATAGCATGTCTGTCATGACCCCAGATGACTGGGGTTGATGCATGTTGTGAGGCTTATCGCTGCGTCGACGCCACTTGTATGCTTGATTTCAGCCAGCGGCTCCGGAGTCCACATGGAGATGGAGCCCAAATCGTCTTTTATCGATTCCACCTTGAATCGTACAGGTGGAAATACCGCGACTTAATGGCGCAGCACGATAACCGAGCGGCAGAGCGCGCTCCAATTTACAGTTGGGGCGTGAAGGATCGGCTCTTTTAAATTGGGCCCTTTTCCGGTGGACAGTGGACATGTGCCAGGATCTCGTGATTATGTTCAACATTATTATGAGGATCAGTCCCTCTCGGAGCGATAAGCCTCTACGTAGTCAGATTCAATTTTATTCCGAGGGCAATAATAGAACATTGGGGGGTGATATTCCATGGTGGAAATTGATAGAGAGGCTGAACATTGGAATGAGTGTTCCGTAATACTTTGGTTCTGTGTTCCGTACGGAGTTGTACCTCTCTCTGGGATGCCCGAGATCTCATCAAATAGCGTACCCGAATTAATTAGTATATCGTGATACATAAAGATCAGAGACGAACAATTTGGAATCGCCCATCAAAATCAAGAATTCGTACCTTCAGTACTATGGAGTGTTTTTGCCACCATACCAGAGGTGTCATCGTCCACCTTGTGTCTTGTTTCTAAGTGGCACGGGGAAGTGGCTTCCTTCGTCCGTGAGAAGGAGTTGAGCCAGTTACATGGCGTCATTTCCGCTCTTTGAGGCTCGATCGACATTGCATAGCGCCCCCCCCCTCCCCTGAAAGAGCGCTAGAAAATACTGTACACTTTCCTCCATACCGCTCATCCACAAAGCCAAGCACCCAATCACCTGGAAATTAGAGGGTCCTTTTTTATTCCTTTTGAATTTGGCGTTTCGATGCAATCAGTCCAAAAACAAACCGAACCCACTGTACTACTGCGGCCGCTCCCGGTGGAATGTATTCAGTTTCTACTATGTACCATAAGCTAAATACGTGGCGCAAAGTACAGAGCAGATCAAAAGCCCAATAGTGATGAGGTGGCCAAGTACTATAGGGCATGGACGAAGTACTCTGTACTATAAACCAGGTATGCTGATAGTATCCCTGGTATCGCAACACGTGGACGAAGTTTCGGTAAGCAAAAGCCTTGTTCTGCCCTGACGGGGACCCCGAGACGGCTGTTGATTGGCCCGGCCCTTGCCCTAGTTGGAGTGGAACACCCGGAGAGGGAGGCGGTGTGTCTCGCTTGAGGAACTGGGAATCAAAAGATGGGAAAATGGACGCCCAAAATCCTCGGGACCCTCAGCGGTTCTGCTTGCTCCGCAAGCATCAGTTCACACGATGGTCCATAATTTTGCTCACTATTGTTCAAACGCTGCTTATCAGCGACCCTAGCACCTGTCCTATGAGTAGATCGATACTAGATCCATTTCTTTGTTCTTCCAAACACGTTTCGACACGGGATTTAAGTCACCCCCAGAGCACCGGAAATCCAGCAGGATGATCAGTGGGAAACCCTGCCTGCAACGCGCAACTCATTCAAAATTCAGAAGAACTGGGCTCCTTTCGGAGAAGGGGAGGGAGGGAGGACGATCACTGGCTCATAACCAAGGGACTTGGGGGGGGGGTCCTCCACCTACTGGAAAGGTGCTAAGATAGTCCCCTCTTTTCCATTTTTCGCTTTTTAGATTACCCAACAGGGAAACCTCCGTACAAGATACCGCTCTCGTCGTAATATGGTAACGACAATACCCAACACGGCCTCTCCACCCCCCCGTACCTAGTCTGCGTCCCTTTTCCCCCCTCTGCCCCCATTCACCTCTCTCCCTTCAATCTCGACTCTTTCTCTCCGATTCTCTATCGATTTCCACCTTCACTACCGCCCAACTCTTCGACACCCGCACGGTATTCATCATTCGCCAACCCCCCTGCCATACTCGCTACTTAATCCCCCTAACGGCATATTCTCGAAAACCGATACTCCACGAGTAGCGGTCCCGAATTCTACACCCACCTTTTGTCCGATCCTTCCCTCCCCGACCCCGGCAGCTACCTCAAGCGTAACACAGATTCGTCGTCTGGAGTACATCGCTAGGGGTAGACCGTGGTCCGTCGTTGAACGTGTTTCTGACCAACCTCGAACAAACGACCATCTAAGCAAAAAGCAACCAAAAAAAAAAAAATACTAAAAAATACCTCTCCCCGGATCATTGCAAAAGGAAACTTTCCAGGAAGCTATCTGACGGAAGATTGGAGAAGCCGCCACGCTGGACCTCGATAAAGCTCATTTCTCCATCTGCATTTGTTGCGAACGATCTCCCATATGGCCTCTGATACAGAGATGACTGAAGCCTCTCCCATTGATACCCTGCCGCACCCAAACGACGGTGGACGTATGCACATGTCATCCCTGTCCTCATCTTCATCTATATCCGACGCCGAGACTGAACGTCGAGGCCGATCAGAAAGACCGCGAATGGCGAGCCGAAAGCCTAGTGCATCCATATTGGTGCCCCGTGACCACCCCGAAATTGAGATCGAAGAGGAAGAGTTTCCCCCGGACGATGCTCGTGCTATGAGTCCTCGTCGAAATTCCGCCGACCTGGAGCGCTTGGGTAAGGAGGCGCGCCAGACTCTTCAAGAGTGAGTTTTCCTCCCCTTGCCCCCCCCCACCCCTGAGTATTTGGATTCTGGTGGAAAACTCCCGAGGATACCATATGTAGTGTTCATTTGCTAATGAACGAGTAATAGGCAAGCCAAAGCTCTTCAATCATCTTTATCAGCCCTTGCCGAGCGTATTGACGCGGTTCAATCCGATCACGACAAGCTCCAGAACGAGAACAAGATCCTACAGGATTACATCGGCGGCCTTACCCGAAACATGACCAAGAGCGAAATGACCCGGAGTACCAAGGCACGCAAAGCTCAGAAATAACTTCGCCGCCCTTTGAGAGGGATGGGGAAACAAGTCGCTGGATACTCCAATTGCCTTGGCTTCATTCCTGCGACCGGGCAATAAACACAGAACCTCTACACATACTCGGAGTTTGGGTACCGCCCGTTACGATTCATCATTCGTCTTTTCTTCTTTCGATTCTCATTCATGATATTCCCCCTCATGTTCGCCTGTCTGCATACTTTTGCCGCAACTTCATGAACGGTATCCAAAATCAGTATTATCTCCGACAGTCCATCACCCCCAGAAAAGACAAACTACGCGAATACTGTGACACAATACGGGACGGGAACTGTCTGACAGGGCCGGTTTTTGAATCAAGAGGCTAATGGCTGTCGTCACTCTTACATCTCCGTTTCCTCGGCCTCCGACCGGTTCGATTTGACCATGCGTTCCCGTATTCACCTTTCAATGTCTCACGTCACTATTTTTGTCGCATTGCCCCTCGTTCTAATCACCGGGATCAACCATCGTTGCAGCGATGATCGTCGGTCAGAACTCAAGTGCTTGTTTACCCAGGGGTTATGACTAGATTGCCCATGACATCATCGCATACTTCGGGTTTCTCCAGTGGTCGCCACTGTACTCTTGGCAACCCTATCAGTTCCTTGGGCTTCCACACATAGCCCTTGATGTGCGGCGATACGTGGTTCAAACTGTCAGATGACAGGTAGCTGAAGAGTTTTACTCAGTATCTGTCATTCTCATCTTACGTTGTTTTGTCACAACGGTTCTGCATGGCGGACTCTTGGCACCTTGTACTTTTTTCCTCCATCACCTCTCCTCACCGTTTCCTTGGTTTTTTTATTTTTTATTTTTTTTTATTATTATCATCGGATGCATAGCACCTTGGGCGTTTTGGGGACTGGGACTAGACTTGCTTTGGTTGAATGAACTTCTTACCAGAAACCCGCTCAGGAAATTGTCGTTTTTTGTCGTCATATGGCATTGCATGGTCACGGTCATGGTCATTAACAGGACGGCTTGGAAAGAGGAAAGCATTTCAAGAGGTTTATTTGTTTCGACCAGTCCATTCCCTTTTTTTTTTTTTTGACAATTATCACATCTTCCCTTAAACACGATCGTCCGTACGCAAGATCGATCGAGCATCTGTACATTTTACCTCCCCTCATGTGCATCATTTTACCATACCATTTTCGCGATTCTTCTACATGGACTGATCGAACAAAAAAACTCCACCTTGGGTCTCTTTTTCTTGGCTAAACTTACGCTTCTCAATACTTTTTTTTTCAGGTTCCATTTACTCGACTGTGGCTCCATCTTCTGCTGCTTGTGTTCGCTCTTGCCATACCCAGGAACGTATGCTCGTCTCAATTCCCGCCATGTTCAGCCTTTTTGACATATGAAACTCCCATACCATAGCCTACCGCCGTGTTACCTAGTATGGCCGGGGCGGCTCTCTCTCCATAGCAAATGGAACATGATCAAAATTGGACTTTGCGAAACACCCGCAGCTTATTGTAGTTACTCGATCCTTGTAGCTCAGCACCACCGAGTCTTGCCCAGCCCACCCAATCACGAATGCCATCCTAGTGAAACACCCCCCTGTCGATAAGCTCCCAGACACTGTACCCTTGCGAGACCATTCCCATCACAACCAGATGTCTACAATCCTCCCCAGCAGCTCCCAACACCGCCCCAATTCCCTAGATTAAGACGCCCCACACGAAAGGGAAAGCCAAGGGATCTCATTCCCTACTCGAGGGAACATCATCAAGAAGATATTGCAATCCCAACCACATGCCCTAGACGTATACTGCATGTACCTATAAAATAAGATCCAGGTACCATATCTCCCCCTCACTCGCTCCCCCCCCTTCACAATAGATTATTACCGGCAATACTGGGAAACGGTGGAGATTGGCAGTAGGTATTACAATAAAATAATAAATACCAAGCTAGGTTCCGCTGGCCGTTTCGTTTTCTTCGTGCTGCCCACACGAGGCCCATTGACGGCGTCGCGCCGCTGCCGCGGATATTCGTGAGCTTGGGCTCCTTATCCTTTGTTGTTGGGATGGAGTTGGGCGACGAGGGTCTTCTGGAGAGAGAGTCTTGTGGTGCGTTTAGTTGGGCGCGAATTCCCTCTTCTTCAATTTTCCTTAGTTTTTTTATTTTTATTTTTTTTTTTTTTACTCTAAAAAGACCGCGACGTCGGCTCTTTGTTGTTTTGGCGGGGAGTGGGCAGCAACGGGGGGAGACGATCTATGCGGCTGTGTGGACGGACTCGAAGTGGTCGAGTGTGCTATATGCGGGTCTGACAGTCGAGATGGAATGTGAGGGGTGTCTGAGTGTGATACTAACAAATTGAGAATTCATTTGGATCAGTGTCTCGGGTACTTGAAGGGAGCGTCTCTACTGACAATCTAGAGTTGTTTTATTGAGCCAGAGGATTCGACTCGAAGAATTTAGCCTGGAGCATGTGGAAGCATTGGCTTTTCTTCTACATATGTGCTACTAATCCCCCCCCAAAACCACGAGTTGAGTGACCAACTATCCTACGGTGTTTCCTGAAGAGACATGAAGGGCAGTTGATACGTATACCCATGATACGGCACAAGCAACAGACACCGACAGGTACCTACCATTGATGTATATGGGGGGTGGGGAGAGGGAAACAATACGCCATTTGATCATGACACCACATCTAGCGAGAATCAAACGCCATATGGGACAAGTACGGAGAAATAGGGAGAGGTCAAAGAAACGGAGAAGCAGAGGCATGGGAAAAAAGCCATATCGGGGGGATCGGTACGAGGCCCTCATTGTTGTCCTGATAAGGAACTGATTTAAAAAAAAATTCTCTGTCCGTGTGTATGTGTTGGGCGTAGGATTGGTTGGAGAGTGCGCGCGAAACAGACTCTTGAAAAGGGGGTAAATAAGAGGCAAAAGTAGACAAAATAACAAGGAGAATGAAAAGAAACGGAAAGTGCAAAGACACAGACTGGGTTCCCAAGCAAGAGAATGGCAGACACCAGATCGGAGGTGCGTAGAACGTTGCGAGACCACGAATTTAAGAACCAGGTAGTTTCCGCCCAGCCAAGAGCCGCAAGGGCCCAGGAGATACGAGTGGAGAAAACCATCAATTCAAATTAGCGCATCTCTTTAAAACTCCTTACCCCTCCAAGTCTTCGCCTGCCTTCCTCGTAGTGAAACAGCAGTCGAGTCAAGCTCTTTTTCTCGGTCATCCCATCCGTCCTGGACATGAGTCCATCATCAAGATATTTTTGGGCTTTCCTGCTTTACTCCGCAGGCTTCTCCTCGGCAGCAGCGGCGGGCGCTGGCTCATCCTTCTTCTCAGCTGAGCCCTCAGCAGCGGGCTCGGCCTCAGAAGAGGTCCAGAGGGTCTAAAGTATGTTAGATGCAATTCGTCTCGCGTAAGGGCTAAAAACGTGGGAACAAGGAAATCATACCAGGTTGTCACGGAGGAGCTGCATA